>PVJL010008910.1:51318-62396 GCA_004026885.1 Lyroderma lyra
AAAAAAAAAAAAAAAAAAAAAAAAAAAAAAAAAAAGAAACTAGTCCAATGTGTTGAGTCTCGAACTACTACTCCTTACCCTTACACTGTCAGTCAGGACTATTATAAAATACTGCTCATCCAAGATGTCATCTAAAGCTAGGTCATCTTCCTACCTATAGTTTTAAATAAACATTACCATCATCCTCAGAAGATAATAAGCAAAAAATAAGGGAGAAGTCTTATATACATACTAAATGTTTTATGAAACAAAATCAGAATCCAGATGGACCCTAAAAGTATACATTCTTCAGATGGTTCTTGCTGCAGAAGCACCACTGCCTCAGTGTAACCAAAAGGGGTGGTTTGAGGTAGGAGAATAGCCCAGGAAGAGCTTTCCTAGAGCAGTTCTGTCTTGTCCTGCAAGGTTGGAATGAAAAAGCTATGCTGATGCCAAGGGACAGCAAGACCCCGGGTGGTGTCCAGAAGCCATGGTCCAAAGTAAGGAATAATGATCTTAATGGCTTGTTCCTTCTAATTCATATACTCTCTACCACATAAACTCAAATGATGTTTTTTTCTTTCTTCATATATATTTTTAAAACTACTGTAAGGAGATGAATCTTCTAAAACTTGAGGTGTACAGTTCACCTAACATTCTATAGTCTATGCAATTTTGGTTCATTTCTCCACCTTTTTTGTTCATTCACTCATTTAAAAAAATCTACTCCTACTCCATCCTTTGTTCACTCATTTTCTAGCAGGTAGGACCTAGCCTACAGCCTCTGCCTGAGCTAGTATCAACCCAATGATGAGACAACAGATTCTCTCATTTCTTCTTTCATTTTAACAATGCTACTCTCCAGCCAGTAACTCCTCTTTAACTCACAGTCTCCTCAAATATTCACTTATTAAATTTAAATCTCCTGCAATATTTCTCACAGCAATTTAAAAAAAAAGTTTAACATGATTTTTTTTATTCATTGAAGCTAAATAGATCAGTTAATGAAAGGATGATGTTTAAGAGGAAATATGATGTCCTTCATTTATTTAGATGGTGTCCACAATGGGCAGGATGACTAACAACATAAATATAAGGCTTTGTGGGGGATATATTTAAAAAAAAATAAGTATCTTAGATATATTTTAGATGTATTTTCTACATACTCTGTTTCAGATATTTTTATACTCTAGCCTCCTCCCGTTTTTATCTCCTTTTTATTATTATTATTACTATTTTATTTTTTAATTGTTAAATTTATTGGGGTGACATTGTTTAGTAAAAATTACATGGGTTCCAGGTGTATAATTCTATAATACATCATCTGTGTGTTGTGTTACGTGTTCATCACCCAGACTCAGTTCTCTTTCCATCACCATGTATTTGAGACCCTGTCCCTTCTTTCCCACCCCACTCCCTCCATCCCTCAGATAACCACTCACCACTAAACCACTGATTGTATACATGAGTTTTTGTTTCTTTGTTGCTTTCACTTTGTGATCCACAAATGAGTGAAATCATATGGTTCTTGTTTTTTCTGTCTGGCTTATTTCTCTTTGCATGATGGTCTCAAGATCCATCCATGTTGTCATAAATGGCCCTCTTTCGTCTTTTCTTATGGCTGAGTAACATTCTATTGTGTGTATGTACCACAGCTTCTTTAGCCAGTTGTCTGTCATAGGACACTTGGGCTGTTTCCATGCTTTGGCCACTATGAATAGGGTTGCAATGAACATTGGGGTGCACATATCTTTGTGGACTGAAGTTTTCAAATGTTTTGGGTAGATACCCAGAAATGGGATAGCCAGTTTCTATGGTACCTCTATTCCTAACTTTCTGAGGAACCCCCATACTATCCTCCACAGTGGTTGTCCCAATTTGCATTCCCACCAGCAGCTGTCATAGCAATTTAACTTCAAAGGAAAAAAAAATGCTTCATGCACATACTATACTTTCACGAGGTTAGTAAAAATCAGCAAGAATCTTAAACAGCTAGGAATCCCCCGAAATGATTAAATAACCATCTAATGTATGAGCTAAGAGTACATATTCTAGGCATGCAGAACAGCTTCTATCTTTGTGTAGTTATGTAATCTGTAGAAAATTATTTCATCTCTTAGCTGAAATTTTCTCTATTACAAAATAAAAAGAGATAGGTTGAGAAGAGCGGATTTTTAGGACAGTGAAACTATTCTGTATGATACTGTAATAGTGGATACATGGCATTACACATTTGTCAGAACCCACAGGATTACGTAATATGAAAAGTCAATCCTAATATAAACTATGGACTTTAATTAATAATAATGTATCAATACTAGCTCATCAATTGTAAAAAATATATAACACTCATGCAAGTTTATAACAATAGAAAAACTATGAGAAGAGTAGTAGGAAGGTGACTGAGCTTTTGGCTCCATTTTTCTTTTTTGTAAACCTTCATTTGCTCTAAAAATAAAATGTTATTTAAAAAGAAGAGGATAATAAATATTTCACAAGACTACTGAATTATAGGGAGCGATACACATGAAGTAGTTATAATACCTAGGTATACTGTAAGTTTGTAATAAACATTAACTGTTAATTTATATATACACATTTGCATGTATACATACATAGGAGGGCTGTCCAGAAAAAATCCAGCCACAAATGCCTCTATTTTTCAAATTACATGGCTGGATACTTTCTGGACAGCCTTTGTATATGTGCACTATGCAAGAGCATGCCGGATTCTGAGTAAGAATATATTTTGTTATGTATACCGCCTCAAAAAACACATGGTTAGCCTTTAAATCATCATCGGAAAATGACGTACAAAAATCTTGCAGATGCTAATAAAAGAAAGATACAAAATGAAAGCTATCATTGGTGGAGAGTCTGTACAAATGTTACATGTAAAGATAAAAAGGATCTGTGAACTTTCTTCTACTTGAATTTTTCAGGATAGCAGAGAAGAAACTGGTTCATTTATCAATGTCACAGTAAATGGGGTAGTAAAATTCGTGTGTGTAGTCCACTGGCAGAACAATAGGATGCTGAGTTAAAAGCATATATCAGAGCTCAGAGGACAGTGGCATCTGGCTGCTCTGTGGCCCTGGTTATTAAAGGCAATGAGTTCCATTGGCTCTAGATATAAAATAAACACATTGAAGGCCAGAACAATCTTACTTGGGGGAAATATCAAACCATCAAGGAAAAATCTATTCTTTCTGCTTTGACCACTACTTATTTAGTTAAGTGCCAAACAGTAAAGAGGAAAATAAAACCCTGACAAGTGTATATAAAATCAACAGTCAACCAAATGCCTAAGTCACATAGACACACACATTACTAGGTTTTAGGAAGGGATTATGGAGGCTGGGATGTGACACTATGGTTAATCAAATTTGCTCTTCTAACTATCTTTGCTTTAGAGCAGTGGTTCTCAACCTGTGGGTCATGACCCCTTTGGGGGTCGAACGACCCTTTCACAGGGGTCACCTAAGACCATCGGAAAACACATATCAGATATTTACATTACGATTCATAGCAGTAGCAAAATGACAGTTATGAAGTAGCAACGAAAATAATTTTATGGGGGTCACCCCAACATGAGGAACTGTATTAAAGGGCTGCGGCATTAGGAAGGCTATGAACCACTGCTTTAGAGGAATGAAAATGAGAAAGTGGAGAAGAGGAGAAGTTATTTCTCAGCAGATTTTTCTTGGTGTCTTTTAGCTTACATCAGCATTTTCTACAAGTATTATGGAGTAAGCCACTGGTCATACGAATTCCTCACATGAACCGCCATGACTCATTTTGTATTAACATATGGGTTGGGATTTTTGGATCCGTGTTGATTCGGAAAACCAAGGTAAAGGTACTGTGGTCAGCTGTGACACATAAGGGAAATGTTGAGAGATTTGGTTTATTTTTGTAGGTTAAAAATTACTTATTGAAAGCCTATTATTCGCTTTGCATAGTTCTGAACACAGAGAGCTTGCCTTCAAGTCCTAGATCAGGAGGCACATCATGAACTCATTATCCAATAAGCAAGGGACTTAGTCACAAGGACATAGTGGGCAGACAATTTGTTCACTTCTCACTGAGAGAACTAGCCTAGAGACAGACAATCCTGTGTTTGAATCATGCTGCTTCTACTTATTTAACTGTGTGACTCTGAATGCCTTTTGCCATATCTGGGTCTTTGTTTCCTCATTTGGAAAAATGAACACAATTAGAACCAATTCTGAAGGGTTGCTCAGAAAATCACAAATCTAACAGAAATCACTAGCGTCAGACTGGATTATAAAGCTCTGACATTCTTTGATTTCTTCTCCTTCCAACTTCTCAAAAGAATTCTTCCTTCCAAGTTCAATGTCACTATCTTGTTCCTAATTACCAAAATGCAAAAATCCTTTTCTGAATGTCATGTCAGGGTAAAAACTAAATTTCATAATTGTCCTTTAAAAAAAATCACTCCCATGCCTAACATTTCCCCCTCTCTCAAATAAAAGGCCTTTCCGCTCACATCTAGAGTGTAACAGTAGATTTCAGACTTCCTGACTCTCAGAACCTCATGTCACCAGATGGATGCTCCTTAGCAGGACTGTCTTTGTTACGTCCTTGTTCAAAACTATTTTAACAGCTCCTTGTTCCCACTCACTCTATTTAATAATTAGTCTGATTTTCAAAATCTCTCACAATCTAGCTCAAGTCTTCTTGGATAAGTTCCTATACCTATCAGGCCAATTTTCTCATTAGCCTGAACCATAGCTCCTATGTCTTCCCTTAAGTATTTCTTGTGGTCTGCAATGGTACTCATTTACTCATTCATATGCATTTTAGGCATCGAGCTTCAGCTGCAGTCCCACTTTTTTATAAAGCCCTTTGTGACGGCTCCTACTCCAAGGAGATTCCTTTTTCTTTTCATTGTGATGATACAATTATTTTTATTTAAAGAGTCCTGACTACCACACTAGAGTAATACAATGGGAACACTAAGATACTAGACCAAATCCCTTCTTATATAAAACAAGGTGGATGGCAAGTGGAAATTTAGCTTTTGCAAAAATGTCATTCCAGGTTGAGTATGGACAGTTTGTACATGATCAGTGTACCCACACACAAATCAGTTAAAACGGCAATAACCCAGTATACCAAACCAAAAAGCAATGGGCAGTGCAAAAGATTAGGAAGTCAGGGATATAAAACAGAGCTAGAGAAACACTTGGTCAATACTCCTTTTATAACAGTGGTCTTCAAACAATTCTATATTAGACATTCTCTGTAGTTAGTATATTAATGCTGATACAAGGAATGAATCAGTTGGACTTAAAGCAGCACAGATGACTATGGGGTCAGAGTGAGAAACATGAGAAGAGAACTGACCAGAAACAGGGAGAGACAATTTCCTGGCTAAGGGCTGCCCCAGGACCGCAGGATTAAGGATCTGAGATCATCAATACACTGACAATAGATTATACTTACATTAGTATTTTATTTGTAGCACTATATTGAGTATTAAAAACACACATGAGATAACGTTATTTAAACTCATTAAAAATGAACAAAAACCAACCAACCAACATCCCTGATCAGGACCAGGCTTTCCCAGGCCTTCTGGCTGGCAGCAAGAAACCCGGTATGTGTGAGACTGATACCCGCTCAGCAGTGTCTGCAGAGCCTATACCGCAGTCTGTTACTTTTTCAGCTAATTTACTATTTTCTAATTAAAAGTAGATGCTGCTAACATGGGCTGGAAGCAGCATCCCCTCCAATGGCTGATCCACACCCTTCCCAATTACAAAATATGTAGCTATAAAAATGGATGCACCTATGGGAGCTGTCTGGAAAGTACGAGGCCTGTAACTGTTCTCGCTATATTCACAGTGGCTGTAGGCTTTTCCCAGACAACCGTCAGACGCCTTTAAACACACACAGACACGCACACACTCCCCTCAAACATTCCTAGAAATCCAACTTCAAAAGCCCTCAGGACTATTAAACATAAGAGAGAATTCTACAACTAGGGTGTAGGCTTGAATTGTTTTATTTTTAAAATGTAAACCGTAAACCCAATTTTGTACTTATTTTTAGTAAGATAAACATATTGATGGTATCAACCCTTACACAATTGATTGTATCATCAAGTGTGCCTTGATGCCATAGCTGAGAACTGCTGTTTTTCCTAAAAATCACCTGAAAACATTAAGACTTCGCATTGTTGCATGAGGACTGTCTGGAGAAAAAAAAATCCAGCTATAAATGCCTCTATTTTTCATATTACATGGCTGGATACTTTCTGGAAAGACCTCATATATATGCAATCAGTGCTTTAATCTTGCCCTAAAAACTAGATTACTCCCCAAAGATGCTACCTTTCCTTCTATAGCCATCCACATTTTCTGTAAATACAATAAAAAGTCAACAAATATAGAGGCCACCACTATTTACTCTGTATTGTTTAATAGCTTACAGTTATTCCTCAGCTGTTTAGTTCACAAGTTCACAGGCTTTCAGTAAAGTACAGAGCTGTGAACAAAAGAGCAATTTCTCCATTTCACATCTGGAAATGGTCATGGGACCTCAGGTCTATAAAACTATAAAAGGAGTTACTCAGAAATAGCCTAATTCTCAACCAAATATTTATATCCTAACCAGGAACTACCTGTGTCTTTAGCAGTGGTAGGAATGAGAAATAATTAGAATAAGCCAATAATTAGAACGAGGCTGCTCTAAGTCCGGTGTAGGAAGAGTCTTTCTGCAGAATCTAGCAGACACTCTCATTTACTCCTTGGAAATGTTTGCCAACTGTGAATGTTGGTCAAGCATGACAACCCATGAAAATCACATCTTCATTTCTCGTTCAAGTGTAAATGTACACAGATAATAAATAAGAAAGGAAAGCAACCAATAATATAGGTCCCAAGCTTAAAGTGTAATTTGCTAACTGCTGTTTAAACATGCATTATAGGGTAATGAGTGCAAAGGGAAATGCAACTGAAGAGAGACTCTTGGAAAATTAATTTGCTTACAGATAAGAGGAGCGTTATTTGACAGTCTATTTTAACATCACAGTGTTCGCATGCAATGTGTCTTCAGGGTATAAAAGTCTTTCTTCCTCAAAAGAAAACATCATAAAAAAAATCTAACAGTTCAACTAATTCTTACAAACCAAGATGACTTACATTAAGGCTTATGTCCCTCCAAGTGATTACATATTATCAACTGGAGTTGACCTTAATTAGAGGCCAAATGAAGGGACAGGGGCAGAGTAACCTTCACGATGAACTATTTTATCACTATATTTCCAAAAAAATGTCCATCGAATTATCAGATACTTAAAGTTTGACCACAATATTCATTTTTTTTTAGGGAGATAATGATATTTCTTCTGGAATGCTTTAAAATATAATAAAATAAGGATACTGCATATAAAAATGAATGTGGCTGAATAGTTTACTGATAATAAATAGACTGTGTTTTGCTTCCCCGAATTTTCTTCCAAGTCCCACATTCCATAAATGTCAGGTCTTCTGTGATCTCTTTCCCTAAACACCTCAAAGCAGAAGCTTGTCTGAAAGATACCCAAAATATATTGTCACGAAGCTGAAGCTCATGGAAGTACTGTATCAAATAACATGAGGGCAGAGAGTGGTGACAGGGAAGGCCACACACTATTCAGGGGCAGGTAGCAAAATGTCAACAAGGAGTGATGGCTCTGAGGTATTCCTCGGGCAAAGCTGGACCCTGGGACCAGGCCCCCAACCCAAGCAAAGCTTTCTGGAAACCCATCCCAAGTCTTCCTGCAGAGTCCTCAGATGTCAGGGTGAAGGCATCAGCTCAGACCGAGTTCACCAGGGCGGCTCGTTCCCAGCTTTCTGGGTACCATGGAGGCTCCCAGATTTAGGTGAACCCCTGGAATGAGAGGAGGCCACAAAAATAACTGAAATTGAACAGCTGATCAAGAGTGGGGAAGGACCACAGGGCACTGAGTTTCACTGAGAGAAGATAAAAAGCGTGGACCATCCGCATGCAGCTGAACTTCCGGCCTGGGAGTCAGACATGTCCCATGAACAATGGGCACAAACAAGCAGTGTGCAAATCCCCAAAACAAATGGCCAATGTCCCTATAAAAACATGTTAAACTTACTAAACAGTTTACCTAAAATGCAAAGAAATACATTGAGATGTTATTTCTCTATCAATGAAGTCTCCCCTCCTAAATAACAGAACTAATATTACTGACAGCATAAAAATAGGTGCTTATATCCTACATAGCTAAACTATAGTTAAATGTGGTAAGATCTTTCTTCCTGGGGAGCAATTTGATATATATCAAAAGCGTTTAAATCACTTTGGCTGAACAACTCTATTTTTAGGCATTTGAAGGAAATTCCTGTACACACAAACACGTGGCTATTTCTTTTCACTGAAGTATTCTTTATACAAATTACATGTCCACCAACACACACTTAATTAACCAAATGTCATTTCAATAAAATACCATGAATCTACTGAAATGGTTTTGTAGTAAACCACAAGAGATCTTCATGATCCATTGTTAAATGAAATACTCAGGTTTTAAATAATAGTTTATGTCCATTTAAAAAAAAGGGGGGGGGACTATTTTTAAGAGGAGACTAACAGTACCTGAACAGTCAGATCACTGAGAAGGTTGGTCCCTTGGTATGAGTTTGAACAATGATGGGGAAAGAAGTAGCCACCTACAGTAGATTGGTAAAAAATACTGTGTGTTAGTGTCAAACTAAGTATCTTGAGGACACACTAAAGGCAAGAAGGGCAAGAGAAGGCTTAAGAGATGTGATGTGTCACTCCACAGAAATAGAATAAGCTTCTGCTATATGACAGGCTATGATCCAGGTCTTGGTAATCAAGACCAAGTTCCTGCCCTCCTGTAGTTCACATTCTAGTCGCGTAATACCTAGTTTATGCAAGAGTAAGGGACACTGTCAGTTGGTCTTAAGTACTTCTCTGATGAAAAATAACAGGCTAAGGGAAGAGAGCAATACACAACTGGGGGCTGTGGTGGGGTAATACCTAATGAAGTGGTCAAGTGAGGCCCTAAGTGACATTGAAGAAGTGACCTACATAAAGGGGTGAACAAGCCATGCACAGGTCTGTTATGTATGGAATGCTAGGGCCTCACAAGAAACCAACATGGTGGCAGTGGAGCATATCTCACAAAGAATCACAGGACACGAGTGTGAGAGACAGGAGGGACCAGATATTTCAGGGGCTCATACGTACTCTTAAGAAATTTGGAATTGATTTTTCTTTTTGGGTAGTACAGACCACAGTTTCAATACTGGATGCCACATGTTGCTTTGACTCACATAATTTCCTTGATGTTAACAAGTGAAGGGTCGTACAGCCTCCAGCAACTGCACAAAATATGGAACACTCCATAAATTTCTATGTAATCCTTGGGCAGGAGCCATGCTAATTTTCTCCGTGTCATTTTCATTTTAGCATATGTGCTGTTGAAGCAAGCACCGAAATTTATCTTGACTGGGAAGGAACACCATGGAGGATTTTAACTGGAGGTACACTCCAGATTTGGGGTGGAAAACTGAGTGTAGGTGATGCAGTAACAGGGAGGGCACTCAGGAAGTAGTTAACACGCCATGGCATAGGCCATGGAGAAAGCAGTGGGAGTGGGGAGAGGTGGTCAGGTTTGGAGTCTCCTGAATACGGCAGGACTGGGTGTGGGGATCACATCAAAATGAGAGCAGCGAGTAGCACCCAGGTGGATGCAGGTATCGTTTATTCCAGCGGGGTCCAAACTTGTGGTTTCCCTGAGCTTCACTGGAAGAAGAATCGTCTAGGGCCACACATAAAACAAACTAATGCCAATGACAGCTGATGAGCTAAAACAGGTTACAAAAAAATCCTCATGTTTCAAGCATTTGTGTTGGGCCGCCTTCGAAGCCGTCCTGGGCCCCAGGTTGGACGTGCCTGGTTTATTCACACGGGAAAGCCTGCATGGGAGCAAGTGTTGGGAGGAATGTGCATGTGCAGTGGAGGGATCGATGTCTGTGGGACTGACATGCTAGGGCAAGAGAGTTTGGAGAACAAATCCTGAAAACTTCCGGAGGCCACAGACTAGGCCCTGGCAAGACAGAAGAACCGCTATCTGGTGCCTTGCATGAAAATAAAATAAAAAGAGATGACTTGTAAGACTGTCAAGGAGGAAGCAAAAAGGGAGAAACAAGACAACCAAAACTCCTTACAATTTACTCATGTCTTCAATAAAAGAGACAAAATATTAAAATGCATTATAAAATATAAATATATAGGACCATTTAAAATAACTCCTTTGAATAAATAACTTGCCTTTTATAAATATTTAAAATATTTAATCATTTAAATATTTCAATTGTATGTTGCCTTCTCCATAGTTTTGACATTATGAGTAAAAATGTTAGATTTTAAGGTCTAAATCCAAAATCATTAACTTCTAAAACAGTACATAACTGGAGGTGTTTAGCTTATTCAGATTTCCTGTTACATTAAAAGTTCTCATTTCCTTTCTACATTTGTTCACTTGTATATTTTCCCTTTAAGCTTAAAGAGGTCATTCACAGATACTGCAAGAACATGTCAGTGGGAGATAATTAATATGAGAGGATATAATAACCATCTGGGCAAATGACTAGGCTGTGACACTGTGCTGCTATACTAAGCTCAAAATCAATTTAAAACTAATATCTAACCATAACTCTCTTCCATTCGTAATCTCAGTTACTGAGGATGCCTGAGGAAGTTGTGGGGAAGTAAGCAGAAATTATGTTTGAATAAAATTTATAATAAAATTATAGGTAAAGTATCCTAGAATTTTACTTTAAAATTATGGGAATCACTTTGAAATATTAAAGCTGGCTGTTTTTAAATTTTCAAATAATGCATATTATCTCTTTGAATCATGACTCAAAAAGAAAAATACCTATTTTTAATGAAAACAATGAACTTTCAGCAATTCATTGTATCCATGCATTGCTTTTCCTGATTCAACAAACACCTACTGGGCATGTATCATGCGCCCAGCATGGCGTTAAGCATAAAAATGGTGAGGAACAGACACCCCCCACCCCCCC
>PVJL010008911.1:0-62206 GCA_004026885.1 Lyroderma lyra
TCTCTGAGAACTTTCAGGACCGCAGAGAAGGGGCCAAGATACTCTATGGTCTTCTGGCTAATCAGGATTAGAGACTATTTTCCATCTCAAGGACCACCTATCAAGGTATTTGTGATTCTCCATTCAACCCATCAAGGGCCTTATTATGGGAAAATATTGTTCTGAGTTATAAAATACACAAGTTCTCCAACCATAGACAGATAAACTTAATATTATTCATTGGGAAATTCTATAATGAATTACTTAACAAATGGTTTGTACATATTTAGAAAATACTTTGCACACAGACCCTAAGAAGTAGTATGGACTCTCTAAGAACAATATATCCCAACTGACCTCATTTCCTTCTTTGAGAGACTTGTTAAACTGGCTTAATGGGAGAAGTCCATAAATATAATATATCTCACTGTCATTAAGACTTTTGAAAAAATCCTTTGTGACTTCTTAGAAGATGAACCAGCTGTTTGAATAGTCACACCTAGAGTTTATTAGAGTGCCAGGAACTCAAAGATGTAAACTTACAGGTAAATTCTGACAACATGTGTGGGATTATTACATCAGTATCTCTAGTGCTGGCCTGAATAAAGTAAAAATAAAGAAAATCTGAATGTCACCCCAAAATATGCCTCTTTGACTTAAGAAATTATTTTGAACTGAAGACAATTAAGCAGCAAATGCAAGAACAGCTTCCTACCTTCCTCCTATTTGCTAAAAGCAAGCATAAATCTAGAAAGAAGCGCCTTCTCCCCTCTCTCCTGAGGAAGAAAGTTAATCACGGGAGACAACATTAGGCCCTCATCAGCCTGGAGATGGCACTAGAGGAATCTACATAACAAACTTTTCCAACTAGTCTTAACCCACCATTATTTTCCCGTGTATTTGCTTTATACAGTTTGCCGCCTCTAGAGACACAAGGTCCTTTTCCTTCGTCCCGCCACTTCTCTAAAAATGTATTGTCATTCATTAAGACGCTATGTAAATGCAAGTTCTAATCAAAGCTCTGAGTTACCCATTGCTGGGTGCTCGCATGTGTTACATGCGTGGTGTGTGTGTTAATAAATCTGTGTTCATTTGTCTCTTGTTAATCAGTCTATGTCAGACTAAATTAAAGAGCCCCCAGTTGGAGAAGCTAATGTACAGGAAGAGATATTTGCTCCCCTACAAAAGTCAGAGAAAATATGCTTGAATAATGTGTTAATGTCTCAATACTAGAAGGAACAACTAATATACTCTTTGTCAGAATTAAAACTCCTAAAATAAAAACATCTCAAGATACTGATGAGGAAAAAAAAATTTACCTTTCCAAGAACAAAAATGACTTAACAGTTTATTTAAAAACAAAAATAAAAACAAAAATAAACTAAAGTTGTGTTTGCCCGTGAATGCAATATGCTTTTTAGCTTGACATGAATTCCTAAATAATGATAACGGATTTCATTAAAATAAAAATTATAGACTATAAGCTAAATGAAGGAGAGGACTTGACCTTATATACACTTGACAGTGCCAAGAACATAGTAGGTGCTCAATAAATATTAATAAACAAGTAACAAAACATACTTTCCATTCAACCTTTTAAATTATAAATGGAGTTTACATTGACTGTAGAAAATTTGGAAATCACAGAAAAGCACAAAAAAGAAATAAAAATTACCTTTAGTCCTGAGATTATCTCCATTAATAACTTAGTGTATTTCCTTCAAGTTTTTTCTCTACACTTTTTGCGTAGTCTAAACCAGGCATGTCCAACCTGGGGCCCAGGACAGCTTTGAATGTGGCCCAACACAAATTCTTAAACATCATGAGATTTTTGTTTGTGTGACCTTTATTTTTTAGCTCATCAGCTATTGTTAGTGTTAGTGTGTTTAATGTGTGGCCCAAGACAATTCTTCCAACATGGTCCAGGGAAACCAAAAGATTGGACACCACTGGTCTAAATAAGCAATTTTGTATCATCGTTTATTTACATTATATAAATTATTTTCTGTATCAATGAAATTATTCTAAGTGCAATTTATGTAACTATACTGAATTAATTTAAAAAGGAAGCCATTTGATTGAGGTGGCTATAATGCCTTGGAGGCCTATGTAAACAAACCTAAGCCTATAATTGCTTCAATATTATGAAATTAAAATGCTAAAGACAACCAATCACAAACAGTCAACTAGGCTTGAAGCTGTAGTCAATCAATAATTTTCTTTCTTTGCTTTTCCCTTTCTCTGTAAACTTCTTTCCCTGAGCTACTCTTGGTCAAGAGCTTCTAAACACTTTTGGTTTGGTGCTGCTCGATTCAAATCAATTTTTTCTCAAATAAACTTAAAAAAATTTTAATGCACCTTAGTTTATCTTTTAACACTGTATAACAGCCCATTTTTGGATTACCACTACGTACTGTTGGCTATCGAGACTGTTTCAAAACACTTTATATAAATAATGCTGCAAGAAGTATCCCTGTGTATGAAACTTTTTCTGTATTACAGAACGAATAAGAGCTTCCTTGCAGTTGAGGATGTCCCAAAGTAAAGCAAGTTCCCCTATGAAAATAGCCAAGAAAGCAACTAGCCCTCCTAAATTACAGTACCTGTCATGGGAGTGACAGAGAAGACAGTTAATTTTGGAAGCTTGAGCTTCGGTGTCATAGATTTCTGTCTGACTTTTGGCTCTGCTGCGTACCAGCTCTGAAACAGCATGGGCAAGTTTTCTCGCAGCCGAGTTTCAGTTTCCTGTTCTACAAAACAGGAGCAATAACATGGACTTTGCTGAGTTGCTGAGAAGAAAAACGGGAAATATTGCCTAACAGTGTTTGATATAATAACTTAGGACATGTTGACTATTGTAATTGCTGTTTCTACTGTCCTTATTACATGATTTTCAGGAGGATGCATTTTTGTTTTCAATTTGGACAGGCTTAATCACACAGAGGTGAGTGACAGAGACATCAGATGAGGTTGTGCAGGCAGGACCAGTGATATAATTTGCAGGGTCCAGTGCAAAATGAAAATGCAGGCACCTTGTTCTATAATAAAATGATCAAGATAGTCAAGTCGACAACATCAGCGTATTAAAGGGAGCACAGGACCCTTGTAAGCATGGGCCCTGTGTGATCATGCAAATTGCACACGCATGCAGCTGGCCCTGTCGCAGCTGTACACAACCTGTACGAGTGCGTGCAGCAGCCCTAGCAGGATTCTTACTCCTATGCACAGTGAAGGAGGATCTCAGCAACTCTATCCCATTGGTTATTATACACTGGACAAGACTACCCAAGCTTCAAGAGACTATTAACCAAGTTTTGTAACTTTGCTCCTTGTCACTGCTGTCCAGAAAGTTCTTTCAATTGAGCTGGACAACCAGAAAGTCTTCAGAACAAGATCATTTTTTGGAGGGCACTGCCAAAAGGACCTGCTATGACTCACTCCATTCAGCAACTTCTAAATTCATACCACAGTATGCCTCTCCTAATAGTCTCCCACTACCTTCCATGATAAAGTGTTCCATCTTCATCTAATATTTTTCAGAAGATTCCAAAACATTTGTTAGCAATCTATACCAGTAGCTAATAATTTCATTAAAAAAAGAAGTAGTGGAGCTCTATTTCTTTTTCTAGAATCTAAATCAATATTGCTCTTGTTTATGTGAACTGTAGGGGAGGAAAAATAATTTCCTCTCTACTCCTCCAAGTTCTTGGCTGAAATCACCCACAACAAAAGACAGATTAACAAGACAAGAACAAACATAAGTTTATTAAAATGTATACCTCATGTATACACTCAGAGACCCAGGAAAACTGAGTAACTAGCTGAGACAGCCCAAGCTAGCCCTTTAAATACAATCTTCATCTAAAGAAAAGAAAGAAAAGCTGGGGAGGGATGGAGTTAGGGGAGGTTACCAGGAAAAGCACAATAAACAGTGGTAAATTTGGTTACAAAGATTTAAATCTAAACCTTCCCCATTGCTAAGATTCTCTGGAGATTTAGAGCTATCCTTCCCTTCCTGGTACAGAGAGGTGTGCCCTTAAAATTGAAGATTTCCTTTATAAACATATATCTCCTTGCTAAAGAGCAACTTCTACCCTATCTTCAAAGCTCCTCCTATATCTGTTGTTTCTCCAAATAATCCTTATGCTAAAGAATTATATTTTAGGGTGACATATTCTGCTACTTAAGAATAATAAGTGGTTATTAACATCCAGTAGTTGCTGATAAGGCTGGCTGATGACTAATATTCATACCTCTTTCTACATTTCAAAAAAACTTGACAATACCATATATTTCTTCTCCTAAAATTTTATTTTCTGAAGATTTCCTAGTGCTTAATATTTATTTCTAAAGCAACAAGTATTGCTTCATCTGTCAAATGATTAAGTGAAATACTGAATATCATATTCCATGAAGAATCCACCTCCCCTGCCCAACCCTACTGCACATTTCTTCTAACCTGGGTCTCAATATAACAGCACTTACATAGTAAGCTCAATAATGGTCCCCAAAGGTGTCCACATCCTAATCCCTGGAATCTCTGAATATTACCTTATGTCAGGTAGGGACTGTGCAGATGTGATTGTTAAGGATCTTGAGAAGGGAGAGTATTCTGGATTATCCAGGTGAGCCCTAAATGTAATCACAAAGGTATTTAGGAAGGAGGTAAGAGGAAGTGGAGATGTGACAATAGAACGTGAGGAGCAATGTGAGAAAAGGGTCGTGCATCAAAAAAATGCCACTGGCCCCAGGCTCTGGAAATGGTGAGGAAACAGGTTCTTCTCTAGAACCTCCAGAAGGAACCAGCCTTGCTGACACTTTGACTTTACCCAGTGTGACTGGCTTTGACTTCTGGCCTCCAGAACTGTGAGAGAATACATTTGTGTTTCTTTCTAACACTAGGTATATGGTAAATTTTTACAGCAGCAATAGAGAACGAATACATCTTCTTTGACTATTTATCCTCCTTCTAGAAAATCCTTATTTCACTACTAATCCCCTATCATCTCTTCTTTCATAAACCTACGAACAAATTACTTCTTTCAGAAAAGAAATTTTCAACTACTACTGGTATTAATTTAAATAACTTGTTGTAATGTTTTGAAAAAATGAAACATTGAACACTTATTGTTGGTTTGGTTCTTTTGACTTTAAGCAAACTAGATCATCATTAAAGATTTTACTATTATCTCTATTGTTATTTTTTTCTTTCTAGCACTAAACTAAAACGTAACCCTGATCCATTTTATCAGTGGGCCTGATAACTTCATAGTGCATCCAAAAAAAACAAAAAACAAAAACAAAAACATTGGAGTCTTTACAGTGTCATTTTTAAAAATTATAGTTTCACAGTTAATACTATAATTGCCGCTAATAAATTATTGCAAAGCAGTATGTACACATTCATGGACAAGCAACATCAATCAATACTTCAATGTATTGGTTCTTTCATGTTGAGCAGCTACATGCCATGTGTTACTTAATCTAACTTCCACATTTTTGGTATTTGTACTACTATAAATTATTATTTCATCCGGTGTCTTAGCATGTTTTGGTGGGCTTGTGTTTCGCACAAATATGATGGTAAATAGAAAAGCAAATGCACGACTGGAACTTCCAGGCAGTACTCACTCATGAGGTAGTCAAGAGGGTCACCCAGCTTGCCATCAAATAAAGAGAAGTAAAAATATAAATATTGAAAAGTTTAATAAAACTCATGGACCCTGGAGAATATAACCCTAAGCTCCAAGGGCCAGAAAAGCCATTCTAAAAATTTTTAATCTAGCCTTTTCTCATATCTCTACCTTTTTTTTCTTTTCCACTTCAGTTGTTGTAATTATTTTGTTCCCATGAACTTCCTTTTCTTCCCTAAGGTGGCCCAATCTGTTTTACTTCTGTCTCTCTTGTCTAATAGCAAATCCCACAGACATTAATCTCCACCTAGCAATCCTTTCCTTTTTATCTCTGGTGGAGCCCGTGCCACCTGGATGAGCTGCAGTATAAAATAAGGCAAGGGCTACCTACTAGGTAACTGCAAGAGGCGCCGTTTCAATTTTCTCTCTCAGCAAATGCACTGATGATACTTCCCTTTTTCACAGTGTTCCTTCCCCTTCAGTTGCTTACAGGGTATTTAAATGACTGACACCACATTATTACCTAATCACATTGTTCTAAATAGACTGACCCCTTGTCAGGGGGCCATCCAATTTGAAATGTTTTCACAGTTATGATGGTAAATGTCTGCTGGTCCCCATACATCAGATGGAGTAGCTTCTGAGAGAATCTATGGCTGTAAACAGCACTATGTGTGCATCGACCCTGGGACATCAGCCCCATTGCTCTCTCTCTAGATAGATGATGCTCCATCCACTGAGTGAAACAACTGGATACAAGGTTGTGATCATTTTTACTCAACTAATACAACTGCTAATGTGGTTGTTGTGGAAAGAATTTTGAAATTACCCAAATATTGCATGCGTACTCTTACACAATTTAAAACCTGAACAAAACTACTCGACGCTAAATACTGAGAAGCAAAATAAATATTCAATTCACTTCAGGTAGAGAAAACTTCAGACTGAATTAATGGATTCCACTTGGGGGCAGATGGCATTAATGTTTCTAATTCATCACCCCTCCCTCTGTCTTCACTACTCTGTCTTATTCTGCAGCTCCTTGTGCTGGAGGCAAAGTTTATTCCCCATCCCATTGAAGTAAAGTTTGGCTACAGAATTGTTTGGGCCACTGGAATATGGGTGAAAGTAATAGTGTGCAAGTCATGAGTCAAGGCCTTAAGAGGCATTACATGTTTCTGCTCATCATTCTGGAAGCTTCTAACTTCTGTCATGAGATGAATGTGCCTTAGCTAACCTGCTTCTCCAGAAGATGAAGAGACTTGACAATTGCTAAGCCCAGCTTAGATCAACTAAACCTCATCTGTTATGGGCTGGGTTGTGTTCTTCCGAAATTTATATCTTGAAGTCCTAACACCTCGTACCTCAGAATGTGACTGTATTTGGAGACAGGGCCTTTAAAGAGGTATTAAAAGTCAAATGAAGTGGTATGGGTAGCCCCTAATACAATATGACTGATATCCTTATACTCAGAGATTAGGGCACATGTGTGTGCACACACAGAGGACAGATCACGTGAAGACATAGCAAGAAAGTGGCCAATGATAAGCCTCAAAAGAAATCAAACCTAGTGACACTTTGATTTTGGATTTCTGGACTCCAGAACTGTGAGAAAATTAATTTCTGTTGTTTAAGTCAGCAGCCTGAGTATCTTGTTATGATAGCTCTAGTAAATGAATACATACCACCCCACATAGAGACACATCTTTGAGAGTAAACAATTATTATTTGGAGCCATTGAGCTTGGGAGTGGTGTGTTATCCAGCATCACATAATGGTAATGTCTAACCATTATATAGATTTCTATTTTTTACCTATATTATGATGTCTTGTGGTCACAATATAGATGTTGTGACTGTACAACACAAAGTCAAAAGGTCCTCTTCATTTGGCTTTGGGCCCTATGTCTAGGATGATGCCTACCATAGAGTAGAGCAGGCATTCAACAAATGAATAAGTGAGCAACAAGAGAGTGTACAAATAAGTAAATGAATGCTATCTCTGGCTAGGAAAAAAAAGAAAGAAGGAAAGACACATGGCATTGACAGTTTTAAAATTTTAAGACCAAAAATTGGAATGTGCTTTACAGTCTATATGCAAAGAATAAAGGGGTTCTGTTTGATTGTTTGTTTGTTTGTTTCTTGGGTTTTCCCCCTCTGTACATGAATTTGTTTCTGTTTAGACCATTTTGCAAATGCTATATTTTTGGAGCAAAAGATTTATGTGAGAAGTAATTAACCATTTGTCAGGCAGCAAAAGGGCTTGCTGCAGAGGCATGTGACTTCCCTGAGACCTGAGTCTGTAGAGCACATGACAAAAGGACCGGGGTTCAGAAATTGAGAGCAGCTATCCATCACCGAGAACTGCACCATGTCAAGAACATATTTCTGTGAGAAGGGAAAAAGAATTGATGGCAGTGAATGTTCACTGAAGCAACCCATATGGCTGCTGCCTTTTAATAATCAAAACTGAGTCTTTCTGAGTTCAACAGTTTCATAACAGTTTTATAAGATTCTTAATACACCTCTCAGATATGGTTTTGTAGCAGTAATTAACTCATTATTACATTTAATGGACTGAACAGTTATGTCCCTCTAAATTTCTATGGGGGTTTAATCCCTAACCCTAAATATGATGGTATTTGAAGATGATGCCTCTGGGGGCAACTTGAGTTTAGATGAGGTCATGAGGGTCGAGTCCCCTCAATGAAATTAATGCTTTTATGAAATGAGGATGCACCAAGGAGAGGCCATATGAGAACATAACCAGTAAGGTCTTCGCCAAGAACCTGACCGTGCCGGCACTCTGATCTCAGCTTTGCAGCCTCCTGACCATGAGAAACAAATTGTTGTTTAAGCCAGTTAATACCCAAACTGCTAATATTATTAACACCCAATCTATGGCATTCTGTTATAGTAATCCAAACTGAATAAGATACTATGTATGCTAATGATTGATGAGAACAGACTAACAGATAATACATAGTTTATATTTGTACTGTACAGGAGGCAGTTTGGCACCACAGAAAATACACAAAATTAAAACAGGTCTGAGGGGGTTCCCTGGTGGTGTAGTGGCTAAGGCTTCGGCGCTGTCAACGCTGTGGCCTGGGTTCGATTCCCAGCCAGGGAAGTACCCACATAAAAAAAAATAATAGTAAAATAAATAAATAAATAAATAAATAAATAAACAGGTCTGTGTTTGAGTCTCATATCTACCACTTACAAGCTTTGTGACTTCAATTTTGCCTCTATGAACTTTAATTGCATTTTTCAAAAACAGTACAGTAATACCTGTGTTATCTAATATTGTGCCTGGCCTCGTAAGTATCTAATAAATCAAAGCTTTTAATCTTATCATTGTTATCATTGTTTGGCTTTGCTATGTAACAGAAATACATAGCTCAAACCATTTAAATGTCTATTTCCTTACCTGACTAAAAATTCAAAGTTAGGGACCACAACTCATTCAGTACACTTTGGACATACAAGGGCTGTCTGGAAAAAAATCCATCCATAAGTGCCTTTATTTTTCATATTTCATGGCTGGATACTTTCTGGACAGCCCTCGTATGTACAAACTTGCATTTCCCATAGAAAACAAGCTGCTATCATGACGAATAATCAACAGTTGAAAGAATCCACCCATAGAGAAAATGTCTTCTGATGTTGGTGATAAAAAACATAAAAAGCTAATTCTAAAGACTACATCAAAGGTAGATATTTGCCCGCCTTGGGTAACTAATTTATTTGAGATGAAAAATAAGTCATGTATTGATTTCAGCTAAATAGCTTAGTGACATGTTTCTAAAATTTTGTTCCCTGATCATATTCTCATTCTCGCTAGATGACGCATTTTCACTGGCTTTGCCATTTTCACAGATTAAAACTGAAAGCTGTGATGAAACTTAAATTTTTTTCCAATTTCATTATAGCAGAAAATGTCAACATATCTTCCATCCCCACCGAGGTTGTTTTACAAGACTTTTATTACAATGTGGATTCTAACACTTGTATTTAATAGAAGCAATAGTAATGATTTAGGTTTGCAAAGAGTATTGAGGATTTCATCAGACCATTCCCTGCCTTTACTTCTGTGCTTACAACTTTCTAAGAAACGGGGGGACAGGAGTGGGGGATCCTACTAACGCTTTCCATGTCAAGATGTTACCCTAAATCTACCATCTGAAAATTAAATGGAGTTCTTATTTGCTACCTTCAAATTCAGTTATAAAACCTAGCTATTAGCAATCTTTTGTATAATAACACCTTGTTTTCTTGTGTCTGTTTCTTGGACATGTTTATGGAGTTTTTAATAAATTTATGTTTTTTAGAATCATGAAGTATTACATGTTCATTGCCTCCCCCAAATGAGGAAATATAAAAATTTTTAAGAAGAAAATAAGGATCACCCCGGTCTACAACCCAGAGTTAACCACAGTTAATATTTTGGTTTGCAGGCTCTTAGACTTTGTGCGCATATATACTATACATATATATACACACAAAAATTGATTTTTTTACAAAAATATCATGAGTGTCTTTAGTTGCACTGTCGTGGCTGCCCCAATGTCCTGAATCAATCCAAAACATCTACCTTTCATGGTCATTTTGACTTTGGGGAAGAGCCAGAAGTCATCTGGTGCCAGATCCAGTGAATACGGTGGACAAGGACACACTGTCATGTTTATTTGACTGCAATTGCTGTACCGGAAGCGATGGGTGAGACAGAGTGTCGTCGTGGTGAAGGATGAAACCGTTCGCCCATTTCTCAGACACTCATGAAAGAGGACTTCCAGGACTGCTTCAGGGAGTAGCAAGAAGGATGGGGAAGTGGGTTCAAAGTGAGGGGGTAGAGTTGAGAGGAATTAATGGCAATGTATCTTTTACTGTAATGAATTTTTTTACTTAAACATTTACTGTATTTTTTATCACACCTTGTACACATGTTATAGTATATATTCATATTATACATGTCTTATTCCCCTTAATAATTTTGTCATTGGTATCTTTCCATACCAGTGAATAAAGATCTATGTCATGGTTATCAATAGCTTCATAGTATTCCACTGTATAGACCAGAGATTGGCAAACTAAGGACTGCAGGCCAAACCTGGCCCACTGCCTCGTTTTGTAAGGTCTACAAGTTAAAAATGATTTTTACATCTTTAAATAGTTACATTTTAAATGATCATAATAGCACCTACATAATATCCTCAATTTTGTCTTTTGACTCCAAAGCCTAAAATATTTTTATCTGGCCCTTTAACACAAGGTACTGACCCCTGGTATAGGTGTATCGTAATTCACTTAGTACATCCCAGATTGATGAATATGTTCACCATTTCCAATATCTCTCTAAGATGAGCACCACTGCAGTGAACAACCTATAGGTACACTTTTGAACACTGGTCCTAGTTTTCCCTTAGGATAAATTCCTATTTCTGGACTTGGAGGAGCACGTAGCCTCTTCGTTGAAGTTTTAATGTATATTGCCTAATTGTCCTCCAAAGTTGGCTAACTCACACTTTGTTATAGACGACATGCTTGTTTCCCGCCAAAATTCATATGTTGAAGCCCCACATCCCCCTCCAAAGTGATGGTATTAGGAGGTAGAGCCTTTGGGAAGGAATTAGGTAGTGAAACTGGGGCCCTGGTCTGATGGGATTAATGCCTTTAGAAAAAGAGGAAGGGAGACAAGGAGGAAAGAAGGAAGAGACAGACAGACAGACAGAGAATGAATCTCTGCCATGTGAGGACACAGCGAGAAGGCAGCCATCTGCAAGCCAGGAAGAGCTCTCACACCTGGAACCCACTTGGCCAGCACCTTGATCTTGGGCTTCCCAACCTCCAGGGAGAAATAACTTCTGTTGCTGAAGACCTCCAGTCCGTTGTATTTTGTGATGGCAACCAGGAAAGACTAAGACCAACTCTCACCAACCTCTGTAAGGTGTGGGAGGGAGGGACTCCCCTTCTCCCTCGCCCTAGCCTGCAGGCTGGGAGCAGGTCTTTTCAACCACTGCCAATGCAACATGTGAAAAACAATTTCACACTTTCTCTTTAATTGCTTGTGATGTTGAGTATCTTTTAATAAGGTAAAGTAACCATTAGTGCTTTTGGAAAAAATTGGCTCCTGTCCTTTGCCCATTTATCTATCACAGTGTGCAAAACTACTCTTCATATATTTTAGGGACATTATTTCACCTCCTTAGTCTTGTCTTGTGAATAATTAGAGGTTCTTACTAATACACTCTCTTTTCCAAGATTCTAATTATTTCGTGATTCTCCTCTGGGCCCTTTCCAACTAGTCTCTCTCCACTCATAAGTTTGTAGACAGATGTTTTTAAAATAGCTTCCATCACGTTAATTATTCCTAGCTGAGGGTAAACCCTGCCAGGCAATTCTTGGAACTAGAGGCCCAGAACCCCGCAGTGAGAGCAGGGTAAGGTTATTACACTATATTTCCCATCTGAAACCAAATCCAACAGCTTAAACAGCCCACTCCTACTATGCAGATGAAGTGATATTCCTCTCACATATCAGACTTAGAAAATGTAACCAAAAGAAAACTCAGGCAAGTTTAGTTAGTATCCGTTAATCTTTATCCTTAGGAATGAGGGAGAGTCTTTTCAGAGTTTTCTGAATGCCCAAAATTGGTAAGTTCTTAATACTCTCCAGCTAATGAGCACTGGTATATTCTCCAAATCTCAGAGTTCATTTGAAAACAAATTTCCACATCAAACTACAGTATGTGAATATCTAGCTTACTTGGATGACTATGGTGTATGCCTAATGGGAAATTCAGTAACAATAATAATTCCCAGATTCTGTAGGGAACTGGCAGTTACACCCCTCAAGTGTCATGCATTCATAGGAATACGTCCACGCTGAAGGTCTAATCCTGCATAGGTTACAATAATAGCAAGAAAGCAAATTTCCAATTAAACACACCTACAATAAACAAATACCGACTCCTGAAAGATCTTGAAAAAAAACTTAATGGAAATCAAAGTAAGCATCACCCCCTATCCATCCTCACTGAGAATTTCATTTACCTACACTGAGAAAGCAAAACATCTCCAAATCAATAGCTAACTAATTAGTAGTCGTTACCTGTCTGCTGTGCTTAAAGGCCAACCAGAGTATGGAGAAAAAAAACGCTAGGACCTTTCACACCGCTACTTTATTTCCAAATGAGGCCACATTAAAGACTGAGCTAGTTTCAGAGTATTAAAGGAAGCTGCACCCAGTTATTTGTGTTTGTTTGTTTAGTTAATTGGTTTGTTTTGCTTTTATTCAGGACATATGTTATTAATTTATTAATCCATTCAACAAACATTTTTTGAGTTAACACAATGACTAAAAGCCTCTGCCAGCCCCCTGGAACCTTTGTAATTGGTCCCTCCTGCTTCACAGCCACCTGCCCTGTTTGTCTCTAGAAACTCTGTAGCAAAAGTGTGATTTAGTTGAAAGAGAAAGACAACTCGACAAATGCTTGGAAGTATAGCAAGAAGAAATGAAAGAAAAGGCTGGAAAACGGAAAGTTATCCATTTTCCTGCCTGTAAAATCCAACAACAGTACCTCAATCTCAGAGGTACCATGAGGATAAAATGAATTATTATGTGTGGCACATGCTAAGTACTCAGTGGTAGGTATTTTTAAGTCAAATTTCGAGTCAGGTATCACACACGGTACTGGGAAATACAAACACAAGACTACTGAAGAGCTCCAGTCCAAGTTGCTGACAGGTCTAGAGCAGGGAGACATTCCAGTAAATTGCATGTTACAGTCCTGGGTGATACCATTCAGTAAGAACACTGCTGTGCCCCAGACTCTGTGCTAAATGCTTTATTTGAGTTATCTTACTGAATCCTATTCAATTATTATCCCTATTTTACAGATAATAATGCTGAGCCTCTGAGAGGTTACCCACATTACATACGCTAAAGCAACAGTCCCCAAACTTTTTGCACCAGGGACCTGTTTGATGGAAGACAATTTTTCCACACACTAGGGGAGGGTGAGGATGGTTTAGGATGATTCAAGTACATTACATTTATTGTGCACTTTATTTCTATTATTATTATTACATTGTAATATGTAATGAAATAATTATGCCACTCACTTGGCACTATAAAGCCTGCCACCAAATGCAGCTTAATAGTTACTTGCCACTCACTAAGAGTTTTGATATGAGCTTGCAAGCAATTGATATAGTACAGTCTCTGTGCAGTCACACCTTCTTGCTAATGTTGATCTGTATATGCAGCTGCTCCTCAGCACTAGCATCACCACCTCAGCTCCACCTCAGATCATCAGGCATTAGATTTTCATAGGAAGACGGACCACGTTGTGAAGTGAGCATGTGAGGGATCTAGGTTGCACTCTCCTTATGAGAATCTAATGCCACCGCTGATCTGACAAGAGGCAGAGCTCAGGCAGTAATGTGAGTGATGGGGAGCAGCTGTAAATACAGATGAAACTTCGCTCCCTCACCCACCACTCACCTCCTGCTGTGCAGACCAGTTCCTAACAGGCTGTGAACAGGTACTGGTCCATGGCCCGGGGGTCAGGGACCGCTGCTGTAAGGGATACACCATATCACGTCAGGGGCAAAACCAAGGTAAGAACTCAGGCCTATCTGAGCCCAATGCCCACACATGCTGTCTTAACACTGTACTCTGCTTTGCTGAGCAGGTGACAGCAGGTGAGCAGAGTCCTGAGGACATGCAGCTGTGTGTCCAAATCAAAGAGTAGGGAGAGGACCCCGTGGACAGAGACACTGTCATGGGGAGTCCAGGAGGCAGAATTGCTATCTTGCTCTGAGTCAGTTCACTAATTGGCACTGGACAGTTGAAAAATATTCTGAAAGATTCCTTGAAGTTGACATAGATAATCCCTCCATCTGCAAAATAATGCTTTAGTGAGCATGATGGAGTGTAGGGAGTTTTGGCCAAAGGGTCAGGAGAACAGAGTTCGCATCCTGGCTTACTCTCTACTTTGCTCTGTGAATTCTAGCAGCTATATCTCTTTGAGCCTTGGATGCGTCGTCGGAAAAATGAAAAGGCTGGACCAAATGATCCCTAAGATTCCTTCCAGCTCTAACATTCTCTGGTCTCCATTTAATGGTTCTGTGTGGGTAGGATGTGTGTTCAGTCACTTACTCTTGTGAGTCTAGACAATTCTCCTAACTAGGTTTTCTATTTGGAAGCCCATGCGTGCCCACACTCCCAACTCCAGTTACTCTTTGACCCATTTCATTGGCCATTTCTTTTCTCAGTTTGGTCCCTGGGTCCGTTTCTTACTGCTATCATAACAACACAAACTCTGTGATTTAAAACAACACACATTTATGATCTCACCATTCTGCAGTTCAGAAGTTGAAATGGGTCTCACCAGGCTGAAGTCAAGGTGATGACAGAGCTGCCTCCCTTTCTGGATCCTCTGGAGCAACCATTTCCCTGCCTTTTCCAGCTTTGAGAAGCCACACACCTTGGTTTCTGACCTTATTCCTCCCTTCTCAAAGTCAGCAGCAGCTGGCCAAGTTTTTCTCTCACGGCCATCTCTCTGTTCTCTTCTGTCTCCCTCTTCTCATTCTAAGGACCTTGTGAACATATTGAGCCTATCTGGGTCATCCAGAATAATATGCCCTAGTTTAAAGTCAGCTGATTAGCAACAGGTTCCAGAGATAGAGACAAAAACGTCACTGGGACCAGTACTATGTCTACCACTGTCCCCTTTCTCCTTCAAACAGAACCTCTGTGTCACTTTCAGCCAGTACTTCGGGCAGCACCATAGTAGCTGTGCAAGGAGCAGCTGCCCGGGCTGTGCTAGCTGTACATCTGAAGGAAGCTGCTATCTCCTTCATCACCTGTCCCTGAGGTCTAATGCTGCCCTCTGATGGGAGAAAGTGAACGACTTGTCATACTTTAAGAAGATTGGATATGGAAACTAAGAGTCAGCCAAGGAGCAGACCCAGTCCTGGGTGCCAACACTCCTAGGACTCCTCTTTTTCCATCACATCCCAAATAACCCCAGCACTTTGCTAGGGCCTCATTCCCACAATGTTTTGCTCTCAACTAGGTGTCATCAAAGCCATTATTTGCCTATCTATGATTGAAACTTAGACTGGTGTGTTGATAAAGGCCCTAGAGAAGTGGGGAGAGGTGTGAGAGGAGGGAGGGGATGGGAGAGATGGTAGGGGGAGTCAAGCACACGGTGATGGAAAAGAACGGACTCTGGGTTGTGATCACACAAGGCAACACACGGACGATGCACTGTACAATTGCACACCTGGAACCTATGTAATTTTTGCTAACCAATGTCACCCCAATAAGTTTAACAAGAAATAAATAAATAAATAAAGGCCCTAGAAAAACCACAAAATCTCTTTAAGAATCACAAGAATTAATCTAAAATAGATCTTTTAGATAAAATGCCATACCTTTTAGGTAAGGTTACAAGACAAAATGCTCAGTTCAATTTGAACCTCAGATAAACAAACAAATTTTTAGTATAATCTGCTCCAAATATTGAAGAGGAGATACTTAAACTTAAAAAAAAAAATTACTTACTGCTTCTCTGAAATTGGTATTTAACTGGATTTCCTGCATTTCTATTAGCTGTATCTGACAAGCCTCTCTACCTGACCCTCTTCAAATGATAGTGTATCTTGGCAGCTTTTTATTCCTTTTCTCCAAAGACCAGACATATTTCCAAAATCTACTGTTCACTAGTCTAACAGAGATCCAAAAACACGATAATAATTTTTACCAGTCATTTTAAAAGCAACTGTATAATAATCACTGTTCCTGCATTGTCACGTCGATATTATAATCCTGCTATCAGTCCTGCAAGGGGGGAGTTCCATCTTAGAGAATTACTCTTAGTCACTCAGCTACAAAATTGCAGCCTGAAAACGCAACCCTAGGTCTGTGTGCCTCCAGCCGCTCCGCCTCGTCTCGCGGGGAGCCACAGTATCTGCTACTACAGAAGTTTCCTTGGTTTTGCCAACCGCAGTTCTCCTTAACAGAAGTTTCTTTCTCTGGTATTCCTATTTGGCTGTTGTCAAAGTTGAAATAAACGTACCCGTGGGCCCTAGAGAGGAAAAGATGGAAAGCACAAGTGAACTACAGGAACGGAGCAAATACCTTCTGCTGTCGATCGGCACAGTCCGCCATGTCTGTGTAGCAATTCCCTAAGCTGCTTTTAAAGTCTGAGGCATATCATGTACTGGGCCATCTTTGACTAAGTTGACAGGATCAAATTTCATTTAATTCCATTCAATATTGGATGTGTTCCAAGGGCTACATTTGATTATCTGGGCTAAAGGAAAGTATTGCAAAATTCAAGATAAGGCAAAAATTAAATGTCACTTCAAAATCTATTTGTGCACTTTCGTTCCGTCTAACACTGTGAAGTGGTGAGTCAAAGGCTCCCCTACCTAGATTCTGTCTGGCTCTGCCCCCAGGCCCCTCCTGCTCTCTTCTCTGTGGTTCAAAGCCCAGACTAAGGACAGCTACTATATGCCATGCTCTTCCCCGCAGGACACAGGGATGGGTTAAGCATTTGGTCTCCGGTAGACTAGCCTATTAGGACATAGCTGAAAATGACAGCTTTCTCTTTCAGGACTATAGATTCAGGGCTTCCAAGTGATGAATGAACGCTACTCCTGGTCTATCAGTTGAATTACCAATAGAGACCATTCATCCTTTCTTTCCCTCAACCCCACTAGGTGCTAGGAGTAGAGATATGCTACACGTTATTTATGCCCTCCAGAGACTCACAGCCTGGAAGAGAATTAGAGAAAAGTAGAATGTAATATGAATGGATAAAAATAAATGTGGTATATACATACAATGAAATATTTATTTTGCCTTAAAAAAGAATGAAATTCTGGTATACGCTACAACATGGATGAACCTTAAAAACATTATGCTAAATGAAGTAAACTAGACACAAATAGACAAATGTTGTATGATTCTACTTATATGAAGCAATTAGAATAGTCATATTTATAGAAACAAATTATAAGTAGGGGAGGGAAATGGAGAGTTATTGTTTAACGGGTGTGGAGTTTCACTTTGGGATGATAAGAAGTCCTAGAAATGAATACTGGCGATGGTTACACAACACTGTGAATGTACTTAATGCCACTGAATTTTACATTTAAAATGATTAAATTAGTAAATTTTATGTTATGTGTGTTTTGCTGCAATAAAACAAAACTCTCTCCAAAGTGAAAATTTCCTCAAGGTAACCAGGAGGCTTGCAAGAAAAATTGAAGTTTGATTTCCAGGCAAAAAAAAAAAAAGAAAAAGAAAGCTATACGTGCTATAGCAGATATATTCTATAACTACAAAAAAAAAATCACTTGAATATATAAAACCAAGGTCCCTGCTTAATTCACTAAAAGGCCACTCAGGTATAATTTTGCTTTAGAGCATTCAGACTGTAGGAGAGAATATCTTTCTTTCATCTGGGAAATTAGATAGAATATGACTGAGAGCTACACGCTACTATAGTGGAATGGAAATGTAGCCTCAGTTATTTTGTACGTGGTGGGAGGAGGAGCTTTCCTGAGGTGTCATAGGACTCTTAGGGACTCAGTCCCCCAAGGAAATGTGTCAGAGGTCATAGCTCAGCTGTTTTTCCCTAGGACATGCACTCCCTTCACACCTAACTTGGCCACTAGTGTTCAATCAGTAACCCACATAGAAACCCCTCTCCCCAACTCTTGCTATCATTGATCAGGTCTTTTCAAAAAAAAATCACACATAATACTGTGATATCAGTAATCTACATATTTCTAAATTGTTCTGTCTTAAATTTCATTGGCAAACAACACATAGAACAATAAACGTAAAAGCGTAGCTTTCCTTGTGAAAACTAGATACAAAATATAAGAAGAAAAACTCCATATTGCTACTTAGTATCAGTTTGAGTTAGATTTTCAAAATGTATAGAGCTGTAATAAAGGAACCACCCGTTACAAGAGTAGTCCCCTTTTGCTGTATTCCTTTGTACACCATAAGCAAGATATGGACTTACGCCACGTGCCATCAGATCACAAAGTTCAGTTCTCAATACACGTGAAAATATTATTTGCAAATGATAAGGCAGCATTAGGATTTATTCCTTTAAAATATTTTTGAGCATGTTATTCAGAATAAGAAGTATATAACTAAACTAAAATACTGCTTTAAATACCACACAACCAAATTCAAATTCTGTTCAATACTGAATTCTTGCAAAGCTAGGTCAATGTCCTTGAGACATTCAATGGTTGGAGAAGACTAACCTTGACCTCAGTGACTTAGAAACAAAGAAAGATTATTGGAGATAAAAGCAGGGCCTCATGGCAAACGCTGCCCACCTTTTCAGGAATCCATATTACTCATCCCCTCCTTTGGCTTTCATTTTGTCAACTTGTCTAACATCATTTTCTTATTTGTAACATCTGTTACAAATATTGGCCTAGGAGGGTTGATTTTATTAGTATCAGAGAGAAGGGCATAAAGGGATTAATAAAACATTATAAAATACTTTGCAAAGTGTGATAGATGTGTCCAACTAACTAATTCAAAACATTGTACTGAAATGCTACAAGGCATGGAAGAAACAGCATTTGAGTAACCAATGCAGATATGTGTCAATCTGAGTTTCACTGAGAGCTTTTTGTTCCCCAGATAAGATCTGCATGTTTAGGTCCCTGGAACAACATCAATCTCAAAATGACTTGATCATTTTTCAGTAGTGGGCATCATACCCCGATTTTAATTCTGAAAACACATTTGCCATGTACTCTAAAAAGATCGCCACCCCAATGTTAAATCATAGTAATACTTTGTTGCTGATAATGCTCATACTGTTAGTATCAATCAATCAAGATTATTTGTTACAGGCAAATATTCATTGCAGAAATGATCTCCAATTTAAGTAAAAACAACACTACTGAAAGAATACTGAGAAAGTCAAAAAATTACTGGAAGGCAGATGAATAGCATTATCCAATAGAATTTCCTGCAATGATGGGACATGTTCTATATTGTCCAAAACACACCTAGCTACTGAGCACTTGAAATATGGCTAATGCACATTAAATAAAAATTAATAATATTTAATTTAAATTAATTTAAATGGTCATGTGGCTTGTGTCTATCATATTGGACCATGCAGCTGCAAAACCAGAAACGAAGGTAAGCAAGCAGAAGCCACCACAGCAAAATCCCCACTAAAAACCAATGCAGTAAGGACTCATTTTCCCCACACCAGAATGTACCACAGGACACGGAATACAGCCACTGTGATCTCCAAAACTGACATTGCTTCCTCTGGGACAAGCCACCACATTGGAACCTCTGTGACCCCCATATCTTTGTACAGGAGAGAGCATCAGTTTGGTGAACACTGGGTTAAGGGCCCACTTCTTTATTTCTACAAAAGAAAGAAAGAAATCAGGGGGAGTTTTAAGCTTCTATAATGGAAGGCAGTTTGGCCATCCATCAAGATTCATAGGATGGGGACTCCTTAAACACAGACATGGGATCCAGATGTTAGGCCACCAAAAAAAAAAAAAAAAAAAAAAAAAAGACAAATGTCCGCTGAGCCACCTTTTTGGTTGTCTAAGATCTGTTTATGTTTATTCAGTGGTAACATTTGTTGAGAGCTTATCGAGTCTCAAGTTGTTCTAAAAGCTTTACAAGAATGAACAAACTTAATTCTCACAACAATCCTATGAGGTAATGCAGTAGGCTGAATACTGGCCACCCAAAGATATCAGTTCTAATCCCCGGAACCTATAAATGTTACCTTATAAGGAAAAACCATCTTTGTAGCTGTGATTAAGTTAAGGATCTTGGCATGGGGAGATTATCATGGAATATCCTAAATCCAACCACATGTATCTTTGTAGGATCATGGCAGAGAGTCTCAGCACACACAGAAGAGGGGAGGGCAGGACTAACATGATGGAAACCCAAGCGCAGGAACTCCAGCAGCCATCAGAAGCTGGTAGAGGCAGATAGAACTCTCCCCGAGATCCTCTGGAGGAAGCATGTCCCTGCTGATACTGTGATTTCAGACTTCAGGATCTGAATTACAAACAAGAGTCAGCCATGTTGGAGCAAGGACGAGAGGAGATTGGCACTACTAGTGATGCCTAGGTTTTGCCACAAGTGATCCCCTTGCCCCAGCCATGTCAACTCTCCTGACCTTAGGAGAGCCAATCCAGAGATTGGGCAGGGACCAATGACACAGCCTAAAAGGGAAATAATGGGTGGAGACTCTCAAATTCTCCCTCTTGGACACTTACTTAGAAAATATGGAGAATTTGGGCCAGTTTAGAGGGAGCTAAAGCTACAAGGGAATGAAAGAGGGGGCAGAATGGCCACGATGAGCACCATTCAAGCCGGAGTTAAGAAAAAGCAGAGTGATAACTAAGCAGAGATGGCCGCGCAGTAGGGAGGAGGGTGAAGCCGACAGATGGTGGAGCAGACGTGCCTGGAGAAAGGGAACTATGTGGTCACGAAAGCCGAAAGACAGCTGGTCTTTCAAGCTGCCTTTAGTTTCAAACGTGTCCTAATAATAAAAATCCCTTTTCACGAGGTAATTCAAGGGATCTCTGTTTTTTGGAACCTAACTTTGCAACTAAAACAGTAGATACTACATGCCAGAAACATTCTGACCAAAACCTCCTTCTGCCACTTTGTTATGATGCGTAGGACATGTCTGGGGTGGGAATGGGGGGAGCTTCCACCTAAAGACTGAGTGGCCCTAACTTCAAGGTCAAAGTATTTAAAAAGTTGAGAATGAAGCAGGAACACTTGTATTTACAAATTCATCTACTCATAAAATGTATTTGCAACCCCAACATTAATACTTGAGGCACTTTCATGGTCATTTGTGGACACACTCAGAACACCCAAAATTGGAGTCACCCGATGTACATGTTACTAGCTAAGATAGCACAAGGCAATGTTCTTCCTTATTGTTTCAACTCTCAATCTGTAAACAGTTGTCCTTTTCAGGATATATTCAATGCCACAGTTTTCACATCTTTGTGCTTTGCCTTGGTGGTTTTGCCATTTAAAATGGTCCTCAAACATCCACTAAACTGCTGCTGAGTGAACGAGCTGCCCACAGAGAAAACACGTGTGCTCAGTAAGCTTCCTTCAGGCATGAGTTATAGTCTTTAAACAGAAACCCACAAAAAGCAAGGTTATGTATTGATCAGTTGGCAGAAATGTTGTAAACAGAGGCTCAGGAAACTAACCCTGTATCTCCCCTAGACACAGTGGTTCAGTGTTCACTAATTCCGTGTGTGCAGTGACTACAAAACAAAACTGCCCTGAATATCAAGAACTGACTGCATATACCTTTAATATCTGCTTGGGACATGACCACATCAGTCACATACACATTTGTGTCCTCGGGGTCAACCACAACACCTACCATACAGTAAGTATGCAGTAAATATTTGTTGAATAAAGTAATAAGCAGATAAATTTATTCACTAAAGATTGAAGCAACCAGCAGCCTGTGTCAGAAATTTTCTTTGCTCTTGAGAATTAGTTTAGAAGCGATGGTAATTAGTGTCGCCTGCAGAAAGGTGATAGCACTGGGGTTTTAAAATTACCTCCTTTCAATTGCTACTACTGCAACAAAATTCCTAATCTGCACTCCTCGGTGTTTTCATTTCCAGAGTTGTCTGACAATGTTCACAGCCAGTGCGTAAGCCCAGAGCATGGCTTGTTGGTAAATATTGTTGCTTCTAGACGGAGAAACAGATCTCGTGAGTCTAATTTGCTTGTCTGGGGTCAGTAGCAACACCAGAGAGCAGATTTGAAGCCCCTGGTGTGTGTGTCATAACCCTGAGCCAGTATGCATTTCCCGAAAGTGAAGTCATTTTCCAAAGAGAATGACTTCACATTCCAGTAATTGAAGGTGTCACTATAACCAGAATTGCAATTTTAGTGCTTCCGTGTTGGTGTAATTTGGGACTTAAATTTTACTTTGTTAGGTTTCATTATAAATATTTCCACTTTTGAAACAGAGTTCAGTTGGCAGTCTTTGCCCAGAAGCATCTCAGAACTAATTTAGCATGAGGAACTTAAAGCTGTCTTCCTCCAGCCTTATGTGCCAGGTCGCCCTGGAAGCACATGGAACGGGAGGTGAAGGGGCCCTGCGTTCACGGTCCCAGCCTGCACTTTAATCTTCTCCCCAGTGCAATTATCTTACCAGGCACTGAAAAATCTATTACCCCAATGTGTGGCAGCTCTGGAGTCATAAGAAAGCACAAATTGTTCCCACGTTGATTGGAAAAGATAAATTGCAATCACTCAGAAGGAAGCTCTACATTGCAAGTCCTCATCAAACAAAGTGACTTTCCGTAGGAAAGGAAGAGCTGGTCACAGAGCATGGCTGAGGAACTGACACTGACTCTAAGGTACTGTGGTTCCTATCACTAGTAAGGCTGTGTGTATTCACTTGTGCAAGCTGCCAGGGAAATTCAACCAAATGTAAATTTAGAGAGATGAATAAATGACTCACATATTGTATGTCATGTTCATTTTAGCTGTAATGACACAGATTGCAAACACTGAGTAAAGTGATTGGCACAATATTTGCCATGCCCAGAGAAGCCAGAAATAATATTATAGTTTTCTCCTCATTTTTAAATTTGAGGATTAAGTCAGAGTATAGCTAAAATATTAAGCACGTATGATCCTCTTCCAGAGCATATGGCTTGGGGGAAGGGAAAAGAATAACTAGAGAAGTGTTAAGTGCTTGGAGAGTTACAAAAAGACACATTTCTGAGTAAGCAATGTGGGCTGCATGGAACAGTCGAAGGAGCACTGAACTAAGGGTAGGAAGAACTACGGTGGTTATTATCTGTCTATCATAAATGACTATGCCATTTGAAACAAGCCACTTAGCTTCTCTAGGTCTAAATTTTGTCATCAGTGGAGTAGGAACAATTAAAAACTTCACTCTCTATGAAACAGAGTTGTTAGAAAATGCTGTAAAAGTGGGTGCAAGTTTTTCCAAAATCTATATATTAACTGCATATTACATTTAAGGGTTGGAGGAAGTCATCTACGGTAAATTTAGATTTTTATAAATGTAAATGTTCACAGAGGGATTATTGACTCTGAGGCACTCGTGCAGGCAGAATACGCAGTGGAAAGAACAAGATTCAGACTTAAGACACTCAAGTTCCCATACCAGCCCTGCCACTAACTAGAGATGAAGTCTGACTGTCATTTGGATATTCATCTGTAAAACAAAGGAATTGGATCTTTGTTTCTAAGGCCCTTTTCAGTTCTAAGATTTTAAGGAGCATTTTTCCGTCTGCTGTTCTGAGTTACCGATATTTCCAATCCCTCCCCACGTTCAGGATCTTATCCATTCCAACTTCCTTGAAAAAGGCACTGCTAGAGAGGCTCACGGAAAGCAAAAGAATAAATATGTTTTCTTATTCTTTTCTGAGGCCTCATAATTCATAGGTACTGGAAATGGGGACAATTAAGTGCAAGATTTCCAATTTCTTAACAGAAAGAGCATATTTGAAAGAAAAGTTGACTTTGCCCAGTGTCACAAATTCCTGAAAGTGATCATATTTGAGCTGAGTGTTTATATAAACATTTGTTCAATAAAAGCGTATCGATTGAGTAAAGTAGTCGTCTAGGGTTGAGAAAAGAGGAGGCGGCAATCAGAGAACAAACGTGCCCCGGCCTTCAATAGTGTATTGTTAACTGGTGTAATCTTCTGAGAAAGTGCAAGACCTCAAATTAACAGCACTGAATTGAGCCTAATAACTACATTGCACAACATCATATCTATTCCCTCAATCAATACTTAATTTTCTCACACATCCCTCAGTCTCCTGCAAGGAACAGCATTGACCTTGAGGAATGCCAGTCACCTTCAATGTTAGTATCCCCAAATAGCCAAATGTGTTTTGATATACTCCCAGGCCAAAATCTATACCCAGGGAGAAAAAAAATCAATGATATTCACTTCATGTTGTATCAGATTTGTCAGTTTTTCACCATTTGGTAAGCCTAGAGTAATTAAAATTTGGAAATCAATCTATGCTTTTAGGAGAAGTTTCAGAGAATTTGCTTGAGATCACACAAGTCAAATCAGCAAATTCGTCCTCTGAGGCTGCAGTTTGCTGCCTAAATTTCATATTCCACAGTCCTAGAGCTTTGGTCACTGAAGCTCAGCAAGTCTAAAGAGAAACTTTTTTCCATTTCAATTAATAAAGGTGACTCTGGAATGTGACAATGGGATTAATTTTGAATCTTTAGGGACTACTTTAATATTTTGTTCCAGCACTTCAATGTTGTATATTACATAGTACAGCTATTTTTTGAGGTAGAAGGAAAATTTCCCAAAAATAAATCATCTTTTCTTCATTCACTGATTTAATTAAAAAATAGAGTGCTTAATTGACTTTTCTTCAAAAAGGAAACGATCTTTAAAAAGGTAGCTCAAGTCTCATCTTATCCTCCAAAATCTTCTTTGATGAACTCTTTGAGTAAAATGTTGCCATTCCTTGCATCTAGTTAAATCCTGCTTTAATCTATTCGTATTAGGTTTCTGTTTTTACCATAATAAATTACCATGAACGTGTCCATATCCACTAGGAAAATGGACGCATCTTTGCCCCAGCATTTCAGGACTAATTCTTAAGATTCGCTAAGATTACCTTCGCTTAGATTTAATGATCTCCCTTGAACCAGGCTCTGAGACTGGGACCAAAAGAACATACTAATTAGTTTAACCTAAGTCCATGTTCCACCCTTAAAGCCAGACAAAAAGCAAAGCTTTTTTCTTTTAATCAAAATAAGCATAAACAGATGTCAGGCAGCAAAAACATCGTGCAATTGTTTACTATATCACTATATTCAAAATTTTTCATCAGCATCACTATAAATTGATGACAGTATATTATATTTTAACCATTACCCCATTTTTGGACATTTTAGGTTCTTTCTAGTGTCGTACTATTAAAAAATAGCTACCCAAATAACAATTTTACCCTGGAATATCTATTTGAGATAATTTTCATAAAACATATTTGCAGAAGCAGAACTACAGACTCAAATAGAATAATCATTTGTAAAGCTCTGAATACATATTGCCAAAGTTTTTTCCAACAGGTCTATATAACTTCATTCTTTGCTAACAGTCTGAAAGAATTTCTACTGCAATGCCCTCTCTCCAACGTGAAGCATACACATCTTCCTCCATCTTTGCCAATTAGATAGACTCAAAGAAGATGCAGTGAGAGCATAATCAAATCAGATCTGATCATATTTTAATTTTATTACTCATTATGCCATCTCATAGTCATATATCACTTTACTACACTCAATACAATATTTAAAGAAGATACAATGCTAGAGAAGGTCCAAGATGGTGGACTAGATTAACGCTATGCCTGCCGTTTCCTAGGATCACATAAAATTTCAACTAAATTTTAGAACAATCAATGTCAAGAATCATCTGAAAACTAGCTGAACAGGACCCCTATAACTAAGGATATAAAGAAGAGGACACATTGAGACTGATAGGAAGGGTGAAGACATGAAACAGGCTGATCCTAAACCCAAAGGTGGTGGTTGACCACTGGAAGGAATACCTCAATTGTGGAGGTCCCCCAGAGAAGTGAGGGGTCCCAGGTCCACACTGGCCTCCCCAGTCCAGGGATCCTGTGCCAGGAAAAGAAGTTCCCACAGTAACTGGTGGTAAAAATCAGCAATGATTCCATCTATCCCAGTGAGATGGAAGGTGGCTAGAAATTCAGATGTCTTCTTGAAGGGCCCACACACAGACTTGCTCACTCACAGGCACTCACCCTAGGCTTTGGCAGAGGGATAGTGACTCGGGAGGCATTAGAGACATACAGAAAAGGATTGAGTTGTATAGCTTCAGAGCCATGGTTAAAGAGACAGCCACCATCATCCCTGTATAAAGCCCACCTCGCATATAACCTACACGGGGGCACCATCTTTTCTGTGTTGAACCCATCCCCCATAGAGCCAAATCTGAGATCACATTGGTCTGGGAAAATCCAGAAGTGTGCACATCACTTTGATGATTTCCTTGGACCCAACCCAGCTAGTGCAACATCAGCCAAGACACCCTCAGTTCCTGAGTGGCCAGCTCCACCCAACAAGCTGTGGGAGTCTTGTACAACAGCAGGTGACCCACTGCAACCTGGGAAGCTTTCAATGGCAGGCACTGCAGCCTTTCTGGGGTGGCTACCAGGGTTCTGCGGGCCTTAGTGAATGATCGTTGGCCCCTGTATTCCAAGGGCATTTTTCGGAGTGGATATGGCCTCAGTACTGGTGCAAGAACTGAATCCACATTAACATTGTGAAAAACCACCAGCCACACCCCATGAATCCCTGGAGCCCCCTACTCGGGCGATATTACCAGGGATGCTGTCAACACTGGATCAACCAGCCCAGTCCACACATCTAAAAAGGTGTTTTGAGCCACTAAGCATTATAGGCAGCCAGCAGGTGGTAACAGGGACTCTGGGCTTTTGCTAAGCTGCCCCAGGCCCAATACTGGTGGCAGCCAATCTCAGTTCAGAGCAAGGCCACCGCCACATGCCTACAGGCCACTGCAGACAGCAATTACAATTAAAATAGCTTTGTAATTCCTACCGGGTACCCCAGTTTAGTCACAGGCATGGCTGAACTTTACCTGTACAGGAGCCCCTCCCAGGAGGCACAAAAAACAACATACCAGGGGCTGGCCTCAGACCACAATAGAGCATCATTCAATTAGCTCCACAAAAAGCACACCCAAATGGTGGTATCAACAGGCACAAAAGCCCACTTGGGTTAATCTCCCACACAGAGCAGCTCATAAGCTGTGCTCATAGCCAATCCTCACAGCCAATAAGCCTGAGAGTCAATCCCACCCACTAACACACCAAAATCAATTAAGACTCAACTACAACAGCAGAGTACACACGAGGGAACTCCTGGAATACATGCACAGTGATCACAGAGACTGCGCCGCTGGAACACAAAGGACAGCTACTACATAAAGTCACTCAATGAAGATAGAGAGACATAGGAAATCAACCTAATACATAGAAGCAAACAGAGAGAGGCAGTCAGATGAGGAAACAAAAATCATGTCCCAAATGAAAGAATAAGAGAAAACACTAGAAAAAGAACTAAATGAAATGGAGGCAACCAACCTACTAGAGACAGAGTTTAAAACACTGGTTATAAGATGCTTAAAGAACTTAGAACTTCAACAAAGAGTAAGCATACAGAAGAACATAGAAACCATAAAAAAAAAAAAAAGAACCAGTCAGAAATAAAGAATACGATAACTGAAATGAAGAATACACTAGAAGAAATCAACAGTAGACTACATGAAGCAGATCAAATCAGCAATTTAGAATGCAAAGTAGCAGAAAACACCCAATCGAAACAATAAGGAGTTCCCTGGTGGCGTAGTGGCTAGGCTTCCGCATTCTCAATGCTGCAGCCTGGGTTCGATTCCCAGCCAGGGAACTACCCAAAAAAAACAAACATAACAATAAAAACAAGTATTGGTGAAGATGTGGAGAAAAGGGAACCCTTGTTGTTTGGATTGGTACAGCCAATGGAAAATAGTATGGAGGTTCCTCAAAAAATTAAAAATAGAGCTACCTCATGACCCAGCAATTCCACTCCTGGGTATTATTCAAAGAAATCCAAAACACAAATTCAAAAAGATATATGCATCCCTATGTTTATTGCAGTACTATTTACAATAGTCAAGATATGGAAACATCCAAAATACTCATTAATAAACAATTGGATAAAGAAATTGTGGTATATATATTCAATAGAATATTGCTCTACCATAAAAAAAGAATGAAATATTACCATTTTCAACAACATGAATGAACCTAGAAAGTATCATACTTAGTGAAATAAGTCCAAATGAGAAAGACAAATGCCATATGATCTCATTTGTATGGAATCTAAAGAAAAAAATAAATGAACAGACAAAACAGAAACAGACCTATTGATACAGAGAACATACTGATGGTTACTAGATAGAGAGGATAGGGGGTTGGATGAGAAAGGTGAAGGGATTAAAAAATACAAATTGGTATTAATAGTTATAGAAAAGTCATAGGGATATAAAGTACAATATGGGGAATACAGTCACTAGTATTATAAAAACTATGCATAGTGTCACGTCAGTAGTGGATTTATTGGGGAAATCACTTCATGAATTATATAAATGGCCAACCACTTCACTGGACACCTGAAACTAATACAAAATAATATTGAAAGTCAACCATAATTTTAAAAAACAGTCATGAGGATGTATAATTCAGCAGGAGGAATATAATCAATAATGTTCAAATAATTACATACAGTGTCAGGTGGGTTGTAGACTTTCTTAGGGTTGTCACTTTGTGAGTTATGTAAATGTCTGATCACCATGTTGTACTGTATGCCTGAAACTAATATAATTAAGTAAGTAATTAGTTTTTTAAAAAGATGCAACACTAAGTATTAATCTCATGTCATTCCCTTCTCTGCTTATCATTCTGTTTCTGGTTGAAGAATTCCTTCTTATACGTATGAAGTAATTATAGATAGCCTCAATCACAGAATTCTATCAATTCTTTACATGATCCTTTTCCACATAATACATGCTTTTTGTATTTTTGTTGTTGTTGTCTTTGTTTTGTTTTGTTTTTTTAGGGTAAGAACAATGTCTTGTACATCTTTGTGTACCTAGGCCCTAGCACAGTGTCTGGCACCAAAAAAAGACATAAAGTAAACAATTATTGAGTGAATGACAGGTAGTGATGGAAAGAGAATGGATACTGACAGAAGAGAGTGGCAAGAATAGGGATATTATAAGGAAAAAATCTGAATTTTTCTTCTGTGATCTTGAAAGCAGTGTTCATCCTCTCTAAGCATCATTTCATTATGTAATATGAGATTAATGCTTACTGTTATATCTTATTCACTGCTTTATTTTAAAGATGGTATTGACTGTACCAAAGGGCTATAGGACTTTTAGATGGCAATAATATATAATAAAATTAAAATGTTCTTTAGGATTTTATGAAGCACTGGCTCTGTTACCCTTCATTAGAACCTTGTCTCAAATGTTTTATCTCCTTCATAGACCTCAATGATACAGGTGAGGGGAAAAAAAATAGATGGGAAAATAAAAACTATACAGAAGTAAACTAATCAATCTACTTATGAGATTCATTCAAAACCCACTTATTAGGTGCTCATACTTGTTATGGACAGACATCGTTCTGGGGGTTCTAAAGTGAACTCCTATTACCAGGTACAAAAAGCCAATGCAGAAATGCAATGGTTAGTAATTCTGGAAGTCATTAGCCCAACATGTTGTTGGGGTTGAAATGGCCAAGAGAATATTTAACACTATCAGAATCAGAATTACACAGAAAACAGAACCCATAATGATTGTCAGTAGAGCCAACACATTAATGGTGTCTCCTCATGCAAGAGAAACCTAGGGGGTGTGGGGGGAGCAGAAAACAGCAAGTTGGTGGTAGTAGGAACAGAGAAAAGGCTGAGGCCAAAAATGATCCATTTAAGAAGAAGAATTGGCTCCAAGTCTCTAACACACACCCGTACTTGTCTACAGGCTTAGCTCAAGTCACAATTGAGGCCACAGAGCATTGTGGCTGAACTTGCAGATTATGCATATTGTTGCTGACTGATGGCTTTTTTGGCCCTTCAGCTGGCACACACTGGCCTGGCACTGAAGAGAGGCTATATCACAGCTCTGGGAAAGCGAGGCTGGTTTCGACAGCTGCTGTCACTTTCCATAAGCTGCTCAAGAAGAGCTGACTAAATGGGGCTGCCTGGTTTTCCCAGCAAAGAGCGCCTAGAGCTCATGGACGTTACAGGCAAGTGAGGAGGATTAATTAGACCATGTCTCCAAAGCACTTTGAGCTCCTTGGAGGAAGGCTTTTAATTATAGTATTGGCCAGGAGCAAGTGGAAAAACAGACAGAGAAATAATACCAATGTTGTCAGGGGTATGAAAGAATTGTCTCCGTTTGGATAATTTTTTTTTTGCCTCCAGTAATGCATCTGTGTTTTCCCACCTCCTTATTCTAGAATTTAGATACTGCTTGAATAAGACACAGTAGTTTTATGTCTCTATTCACTTATGGAGTGTACTGTGGCTGTTTTTTTTTAATTGATGTTATTATTCATCAAAGGCACACATATTTAATTCAATTCAGTTTTGAAAATCGCCTTTTAAGTAAAGGACACCTCTTTTCTCTGCCTACTTTGAATTAAATATAAAAGGTATCTCAAAGAAGATATTTACCCTAATTTGTTTGCAGGATTTGGTTAGAAATGTAATTTGTTTATTCATAAATTTATTCCATATTGAGAGGTAAATACCAGTCACTAATCACCTGGAAAATTCTAGGAAATTTCACTGCACTTTGAAATTCAGATTAAAAAGCCAGATAGGGCTTCCTAGTTGTGACACCTTAAGCAGATCCAATTCCATCTGCACAAATAGTTGGTTTAAGGAGTTCATATTTATGTACCATCCATAAAAGATTGGAATAATTAGCATTTGGACTCATGTAGCAGTTTGCTGCATTTAAGCATTTGCATTTGGGAAATGGGAGGTTTGACTTGGTTTCCATTATAATTTTAAAATTAATCACTTGGAAATAATCAGTTCATAATGATATGAAGAAATTAGATTCAGTGAACTAGAAACAGATGAAAAATTCTATATCATCTACAGACTTGAGTTCTAATTTTTGTTAAGTTGAAAAAGAATTTGGATTGGTGGGCCCTACCTTGGCATGATGGGCCTTAGATTGTTGGAAAGTTAGCATAGAGTTTCTCTAGGTCAATGTGCTAAGAGTTTGGGGTTGAAATGACAGGTGCTCACTGGACTTAGAGGTTTACACAGAGTTTGATATAGACATGCCCCTTATTCTTTGCAACCTCTTAAGGCAAAAAAATGAATGTGGGCTTCTCCTTCCCTGACCTTCTCCAAAGTAAGTAGGAGCTGAAAGTGGAGAAATGAAAGTGGAGTTTGAAAGGAGAGAGAAGCCCAGGGTACAGTCACATTTTTTAGCTCATCAATTCAAAGGCATTTTAGCTGTGAGTCTGAACACTTGAGTGGAAGATGACCTTTCTCATAATAAAATTGCAGCCACCTGCCTTCAAGGGTCCAATGTCCTTTCCTCTGGTGACCAGGAGGCCCTGTGTACATATTAGTAGCCATAGAAAGAACTATGGATATTTACTTGGGGCTTACTCTCCAGCAGGCATCCCCAAAGCCAGTAAGACCATCCAACCAATACGGTCTTCCAACTTAAGGTCTGCTAAATGGGCTATTTTCCCAGCACTACTCAAGTGCGACATAGATGTGCTCTTATCCTTAACAGAGAAGAAGCAATTCAAGTTAGGGAATTTAAACCATTTGACCAATCAAAACAGAGAACTAATTTGCATCCCTCACAACTAGTGATATGGAATATCTTTTAGTATTTCTGCTAGCCATCTATATGTGTCTTCCTTGGGAAAAGTGTCTATTCAGATCCTCTGCCCATTCTTTAATCAGATTATTTGTTTTTCTGATGTTGAGTTGCATGGTTCCTTATATAATTTAGGTATTAGGCACTTATCAGAGGTATAGCATGCAAATATCTTCTCCCATTCAATTGGTTATCTTTTTGTTTTGCTGATGGTTTCATTTGCAGTGCAGAAGCTTTTTAGTTTGATGTAATCCCATTCATTTATTTTTGTTTTTACTTCCTTTGCCTTTGGGGAAAAGTTCACAAAAACTCCTCTGAGACCAAGGTCCACAGGTTTAGTGCCTATATTTTCTTCTCTGTGTTTTACTGTTTTGGATTTTACATTATATACTAGAGGGGAAGTGGATGAAGGGTGGATGAAAAGGGCAAAGGGGGTCAAATACATGGTAACAGGAGACTAGATTTCAGGTGGTGGGCACACAGTCGAGTATACAGTTGTAGCATTATAATGTTGTGCACCTGAAATTTATGTAATGTTATTAACCAATGTTACCTCAAAAACTTTAATTTAAAAACAAAAAAAGGGAAAAAAGAGAAGTGAAATTTCCATACGTCAAAGGTTTGGTTATTTCTGCTTTCATTGTTTGAGTTATCAGTGCTTCTCTGGTTCCCTGGGTGAAGGGCACATAGAACTGGACTGGATGATTACCAATTATAGATCAGCTTTTTTCTTCTTTAATCTATTGGGATATTTAAACATGTGGTTTAATTTCTGAAAGTATGGTGGTATTCTTTCAATTTAATCTTCTTACTATTGACTTCTAACTTAATTACATTGTGGAAACAGAATGTGATCTGAGTATCAGTTCTTTAAAAGTAGTTGATACTTGCCTTAGGCTTACTTATATACCATCAATTTTGTAAGTGTCCCATGTGTACTTGCAAAGAATGCACATTGGAACAGAGTTCTACATATGTTCAACAAATGGTAATATTTATGCAAATCATCTTCATTGTTTTTCAGTCTGCTTAGTACATCAATAATTGAGAAAGATGTTGAAATCTCCTACTATGATGGTGCAGTTGTCAATTAGTTCTTCAATTTAGTTCTACCCATTTTTGCTTTATATATTTTAAAGACCTTTTATTATTAACATTATACTATTAAATCTTCCTGGTGAATAGAATCTTTCTCATTAAGAAGTGAACCTCTCATTATCTAATAACACTTTTTGTCTTAAAGTTTGCTTTTGTTTGATAATAATCTGACTGTCCTAGAATTTAATTGTATTTGACAGGAATATATGAGTATGTTTCCATCCTCTTTCTACCTTTCTGTTCTTCTAAGTGTGTTTTATGGAAGTATTGTAGCACTAGATTTTGTTTTGTTCACACCCCCCATACACCGAGCTGACTCTTTTTCTAATATTCCTTTTTAAGTTGTAAATCTAATTTGCTTATTGTTTGGGGGATTAATGATATATTTCAACTTGCTTCTACCATCTTACTTTTTAATTTATATTTGTCTCTCATTTTCCTTTATTCTCGTTTTTTAACTTTCAATGACTTTTTTCTTCTGTCGTGCTCTTCATTTTGAAATGGCAGAAGACTTTTTGTTTCATACTACTTTTTCATTTATTTCCTTTACTTGCTTGGAAATTAAAATACCCTAAACCTGTACTTTTAGTGATTCCTTTGAAGTTATACTATGCATATATTTAACTTAACAAAGTCAAATAATAGATTACATCTTAACATCTTCACCAGAGTACAAGGATTTCAGGACATCTTTATATAACCATTATTATCCTTTCCCTGATATACTTCAGAAGCTTAGAGTTGACAGTGCTTTCATTCTGGGTTTTTTAAGGGTTAAAATTTTATTGGGAACTTTTTGATTTTTTCTATGTTTACCATTTTATTGGTTTGCCATTCCTTTTTGTCTCTCAGACTTTCCTTTGGTGATCACTTTTCTTCTTCGTAAAATACTCTCTTCAAGTAAATAAACTAGATTATTTGCAATCTAGTTTAATGATAATTAAATCCTATCCACTTTTTTATCTAAAAAATGTCTTTATTTCTCTCTCATTTTAAAAAAATAATTTTTCTAGGTATAGAATTCTAAGATAACATTTATTTTTCTGTCATGAAGATATTTGTCTACTGTCTTCCACCCTGTATTGTGGCTGCTGACAAGTCTACTTTCTAATTATCTTTCTTCATTGATGATCTATCTTTTTCTCTGACACCTGTAAAATTTTCTCTTTGGCTTTATTATTCTGAAGTTTCACTATGCTGTATCTAGATATGGAATCTATATGTTTATCTCTTTCAACATTCTGGAAAATTCTTAGCAAATTTCTCTTTAAATCTTGATTCAATTGACTAACTCATCTTCTTTCTAGAATCATTTAGCTTTTTCATATAACTTCTCATTCTATGCTCCCTCTTAAATTTTCTGCCATATTTTCTATCTCCTTTATTTATTTGTACTCTGGGTAATTTCTTCAAACATGTCTTCCAGTAATGCTCTCTTTAGGGATGCCCAATTCACTGTTTCTGTACCCCACTAGGGTTTTCTCTTTCTTTATTTCAACAATTATAGTTTCCACTTTTAAAAGTTTTATTGTGTTCCTTTCTGGATCTTTTTTATTGTTCCTGATGTGTCCTATAGCTTGCTCACTTCTGTGACTCTATCCTCCTTGAGTGGTTAGGGTTAACGCAGCCAAGACAGATCCCCTAAAGGTTGGCCTCCTTGAAAAGGACTTGGCTGCCTGGAAAACTCCATGGAAACCAGCCACAATTCAGTGCTTAAGACAATCAATCCTAGTCAACCTCAAAGCTTGGCCTGTAGCCCTCTGACCATGCCAAGGGATGGGCTGTACTTTCTCATCCAAGAACACTGAGTTGACAGACCCGTGCTGGAGCCAAAATTCTGCCACATCATATTGCTATTGTATCATTCCCAAACCATGTGGCTTACAGCTCCCCAACCCAAGGTCAGGGTCTTCCTTGTGGTGTCTAGCTCTGTGCTACCCTAAATCTATGCATTTTACTTAGTAAACACTGTTCCAATGAGTCAATGCCAAGTTTCCAGGCTGCCCTCCAGCTGCTGGATCTCAGTTTAGTACTCAATCATAGATCGAGATGCAGTTCTTGACATTTGCTCCCAGAATATCTCTTTCCTCCTTCCAGCTTACTACTCAGGGCCATTCAGTTTGCTCATTTGGGGAAGGCAAGAAGAGAAAATCCCCTCCATCCTTCAAACTAAGCAATTCATCAGAAAGTAGGTTTTATTTAAAATCTAGTTGATGTTCAGTGGGCATGTCTTCCCAAAATATGTTTGCCCCATGCTTCTAGAACAGATATCTGATCTGGGAACATCTTAAAATTTATTCTGTGAGACCTAAAATGCAATGGTGACCAAATATGGCACCCAGATGACTTTAGGCCTCTACTTATAATACCCACTTTTTTTCCCACATGGACTAACTACAGTAAAACCAAAGCCAGAGCGTGGTTTCAGCATCCTCCCCTCCATCACTGAAACCCCTTGAAAAAAAGTTTTTGGGAGAATGCTAGGAAAACGCTGGGATCTAAAACATTGCCAGAAGCACTTGTTCTCAGTCCTACCTACAGATTAGAATCACTCCAGGAGATTTAATTATCCCAGTGTCCAGCCAACACCTCGGATCAATTACATCAAAACCCATGGGTGTGGGACCCAAGCGTCTGTATTTGGATGCAAACATAAATAAGTCACAACCTTGTACTGGATGAGCTCTGGATGACCAGAGAAGGAAATAGATTAACAGACTATCAGAAAAAAAAAATGTGACATAGGCCATAGTAGAGAGCCGAATGGGATCAGAAAATGCCACTTCAAAGTATGCCACTTTGGATTATTTTGAGCTGAAGTCAATTGGAAATAAACAGACACAAGAAAAAAAGCCTTCTCAGAGCTTCCTCATCTACCTATGAGTAAAAGCAGAAATTTCTGAAAAATGAGGACTACCATAATCCCCTCTCCCAGGGGAGGTTTATGGCCATAAAGTAAAGGGAAAGTCAACAGCAAGAAAAGTGCACAAACAAACCTTACAGAAATAACCCTTATCTTCCACTAGTGCACCCATATGTTTACTTTCCCACGATTTACCACTCCTAGAATGCCAAATCCCCTTTCTTTGTGCAGTCACTTCTCCACAATTTGCTGCCATTATGTTGAAATGGTATATAAGCTTCCAAGTCTAACCACTTCTTTGAGTTTTCACTTTCTTATGAAGTCCTCAGGCATGTAAAAATATTAACATCAATAAAAGGACATATGTGTGTGCCTTTTTTCCTGTTCCTCTGATCTTCGTACATTTAATACACAAGCCTCAATCACTGAATTTGAAAGAACAGAAGAAATGTGTTTTTTTTTTCTCCCCAACAAAGCTGTGTATATGTATTAGAGACAGAGAGAAGAGGGCAATGATCTCCTATAAGGGGATGAAGGGAGTAAGGTCAGAGACAGAGTCACAAAGGAGGGAAGGGATGCCTGTGCTCTTTCTTGAAGACAAAAGGAGTTTGGCCAGGTGGGAAGAATTCTAGGCAGAGGAAACAGCAAGTGCACAGCAGGCAGCATGAGAAAGCACAATGCCTTCAGGGAGCATCAAGCATTTCAATATGGCTAGAGACTTTGGTATGTATTGGCAAGCCTCATAGAAGATCCGATCGAAGAGCTTGGACTTCAGTCAGATGGCAATGAAGAAATATTGAGGGATCATAAACAGGAGTTGACTTCATCACACTTGCATTTTAGGAAGATGTAAGGAAAAAATACCCCTGCTACTGTCTCACTGCTCTTATCATGAGGTTCAACTAACCTTTTTGGATGTGGTTTTCATGTTGAAACCACAGAGCTAGGCCACAGTCTTTTAGGTGAAGGGTACCATTGCCCCAAAGGGAGTGGAGTTCCAATATCAGCCCTCTTGGGAAGACTGAGATGCTAGGGCAGGAGATCCCTAGAGATAGATGCTTAGAGGAATTCCACATCTGAGGGGAAAACATGGTCTCTGCCCTACAGAAGCCAACAGGCAGTGTCATAGGTCTCATGAAGTTACTGAGCATCTCCAGTAACAAGTACATAACTGTTCCTTGTATTGTCATTCCTATTCTTCTCATAGATGGAAAAAGCTTTTAAAATGCTTACATGTCAGTCCTGGCCTCAGCTACGAAATCAAAAATTAAACATGTCCCAAAGCAGCAATGGAAGCTATGAAGTCCAGGAAAGGTAGCAGTCATAACTGATAGCATCTCCAAGGACAGGCTAAACATCCAGGACAGAAGACGGTGGCATGAGGTCCAGGTAACCCTCCTCTTCCTACCAAGAGCCTTCTCCACCCTCTCAAGGTGAACTGGGTGACTTTTTACTAAGAGATTTTCAAAGTACATGGCACAAGCCTCGACATAAGAAACTCCATTAGGAGGATTTGCACCCATTTAAGAAATAATGACAACCTCAGACAGTGGACTTGGAGAGGAAGGAGGGAGACATTTAGGAGATAAATGCAACAGGGTCTGATGAAGTGGGCCAGATGCTCAGAGCAGGAGGAGAGTAATAATCTCACAAACTAAGGTAAAGGGAGCACACATGGGAAGCAGCAGGAAAAGCTCCTAGAAAGGAAGGAAATGATTGATGTTAGCTGGGATGCAGCCTCTACTGGTTCTTATACAAACCTTAAAAAATGTGAGGGGCAAACTTAGCAGGAAATATAGAAGACTACTCCTCTGGGCATTGAGGATGTAAGTCATGCCCATTTTTATATCTGCTGGGCCCAACTGCTGCTGAATATGTTTAATGAATGAAGAAGAAAAGGGAACGATATATTATATTTGTAAGCTAATGAAAACATAGTCCAGCAACAGTGAGCCTACTGCACGAGAAAAGGCAGGATTTGAACCCAAATCAGTTTTGCTCCAAATCCTGTGTTTTTTTCCACCACAGCATCCAATGCACTTCACAAATTTCTAGCAATTTGCTACAACAGCATTGTGTTGTTAGCTGTTCTATGTGATTCTGTCTTGCTTCTTAGGAAGTCTACTTGGGTAGACTATAAGCTGTTTCAGAGCAGGGACTAAGCTTGCATTTCTATATCCACCACAACCTTGCCCTTGGGAGAGCTTTAGGCACATGCTGAGTCCTCTAAATTTGATTAATTGGCCTTTGGGTATGTGAACAAAATGGGTGAAGATAAATAACCCCAGTGACGATATCTACAGAACTCTAGAAGCATCGCTTGGTTGTCAGAATCATGGCCTAGGAAAATTCTGCCAATGCATCAGTCTCCTAGAAAACACTTTTTGAGAAAGCACTTGTCCTGTCAGGGTCTCTCCTCTGTCATCCCTACCATCCACACAGTCAGAAAAGGTGGCAAGTGAATTGATGATGAGTCAGTTAACATTTATTGAACACTTGGTGAGTGAAAACTATTTAAGTATGTCTAATAAATAAGACGTGCAATTCTTGCCTTCAAAATGTTCAAAATGGAATTAGTGAAACAGACTATGTATGTTCTGAAGCAACTAAAGAACATGTTTGTAAAGCAAAGGGGGATGCATCCCAGCAAGGCCAGGCTTAACACATCCTACTCATACTGCCTCCGGAATATCTTTCAAGTCTTACCACTTCTCTCCATCCCCACTATCACTTATGATCCTGATCTGTACATTCTCTCTCATAATGCACTATGTTATCTCTCCAGACTTGTCTTCCCATTTAATCTAGGCTGGCTGCTCTCCAAAACACTGTCTGTACAGGCCAGCTCCTGCCTCAGTCCCTTAGCTGGGCCCACCTTCCTTTGGAGAAATTCCAAACTCCTTAACATGGCTGCAAGGCCCTGCCCTATCTGGCACATCTGATTCTCGCAGCCATCATCTTCTACCTCCTCCTCTCTCTCTGCAAGTTCCTTGTAGCCGGTGTATGGCTGAGCAAGTTGCCCCTGCCCGACTCCAGAAGACCGTATAAGAACAAGTTTGTGAAGGAAATATATACCATTGGCTCAGGACACTGCTTTCTTTCCCCCATCCATACCCCTCTCCATTGTCAATCGGTGTGGTCCACCTGCCTGCAAGCAACGATTCCAAAGTGAAGAGCTGGTGGTACTACCTGATGAAGTGGGCATGACTCAAACCGCACAGGTCCCTGTGTATGTGAAGTGTGACACTGCTTTTATTTTCTTCAAATGAAGTAAAGCCTGGCTCTGAGCCCTCTTCTATTGGGCTGATGATGGTAAGTTCACCCCAGTTGTGATTAGGCCTCTATCTTCTATCCCCTGAGCCCTGGGGTCTTAGATAGAAGAAACCATTTGGGGTAGTCACGGAGGAGACACTGCTTAATGTGAATGCTCTTAATGCCACTGAACTGTAACACTTAAAAATGGTTAAGATGATAAATTTCATTTATGTGTATTTTGCCACAATTTAAAAAAAATAAGGTAGGGCCTCTGTTGGCCTGTGGGACTACAATCAGCAGAGCCCCTGGACATACACAATGAGCTAGAAATACGCTTGTGTTCTGTTAAACCATGGCAATTTGGGGGTTGCTCTTAATCTGGTTGCATTTTACTGAACACAGGGTTGATGTAGCTTTCATAATTCATTTTGAAAACTCTACTATTCAACCACAGTTAAAACTCTTACTCTTTAACACTTACTATTTATTAGGTTATTAGAAAAGACATACTAAAGAATGAGTAGCAGAGGTTCAGAGAGATCAGAAAGTGACAGAAATAGGACTAGAACCCAAGTTCAAGGAGCCCAGAGCTCCCTCCTCTGAGCCTCACTAATAATGAATATTGTGGAGACTGTATTTCCATCTCATTTATAAACACCAGTGCCTTGTAGTTAAGATAATATCACCAGTGTAAAACGAAAAGTGCTTTAAACCAAATTATAGCAAGGTATTGCAAAGCTTAGCATAGTATTACAAACAGTTCATTGAACCAAGACAGTCTGTTTGCAGGGTAAGCAAGCAGATTTTCTGCATAATATAGCAGTGCAGCTGGTAATAGCTGCCACTAAAATAAAGGATTAGGGGGGAGAGCCTCATTTGTGGACGAGTAGTAGACCCTAATGAAATTGCATTTTGGCTCTATCATCATCCTCCTGAGAAAATGCCCCTCAAGGTTTTCCATTTGAATCCTGGGCATATTTACAAAGATCAAAGCAATGGCTTTTTAAAATTAATTACATGAATTTGTAGCTCAACAACATGGAGTGAAAGGCGGGTGTTGTACCCCACACCTTGTTGCAGCTGTACATCACCCACATCAAAAGCCCAGGATGCTGGCTAGAATACGTTTCCTGCTACACCAACCCCCAAGCAGCCGGGACAGACATGTGGAGAGTACAAAAGATCAGTCCCCAAAGTTGTTGTGACAGCTTAATTGTATTATAGTGCTCAGATAATTCCCGTTTATTTGGCTTTTTCCTCAGAGCAAATGCTGGCCCTCCAAGCATAGCTATTACCAAGAGAATTAATATTCACAATTTTGATGGTTCTTCTCGCTCCCCAGAATACCAGCCCTGCTCAAAAGTCCCAGTAATTGTTCTACCGAGATCAGATTTTCCCGTAGCCTTCAGCATGCTGAGACCCTACAGCAGCTAACTAATTGCAATTAAAATCTGCCATGTGAGTGGAAGAGAATAACATAAATTAATCAGTGCATTAGAGGAAGTACATTTAAATGTTCAAATGTGCATTCAACATAGTGGGGCATTTTAAATTATAAAGCAAAGTACTTCATTATGGATGCTGATATTTTAATGAGGAAATGTGATGTTTGGTTAAATAGGAGTACAATATAGAGACTTCCTTAAAATTAGCATCAATGATGCATTTTAATTCAAAAACCAAGTTGTGGTCTGTGTAATTCCTGCGTATGAATGCAGAAAAATTGCCTGGAGCTGTGGAAACAGTAGAACATCTCATCCTCTGAAGAATTAATAATTTCATCTGTACTAACTAGCACTTTATGTAAATTGTCAGATAAATCACAGCAATAAATACAGGTTTTAGAAGAATAGAACAGTATGCTTAGCTTTAATTTATTCAATCATCAATTCATGTATACTGAAGCTAAGAGACATGAAAGATTAAACATATCAGATCAAAAAAAAAAAAAAATAGAAGAGAAAATGTCTTCAAGAGCAGCACAGGAAAGAAAAAGCAAAAAAAAGAGCAGCACAGAAAGAGATCCAAAATAAAGGTCCTATCCAATTCTACAAAAATCATACATATAAAATTTTCTCTATGCGTATGTAAATATAAAATATGGGTTACAATTTTATAAAGTTTGCTTTCAAGTACACACAGTCAAAGCTTAGTAATCAACATAGTACTCTGGTGTTTTGAAAGTTCTCCTTATAAAATAGTTACCTTATTTAATGGCATAAAACATAGAGTCTATATCATACACATACAAAGACTGTGTATTAAAGAACTAAGTGTCCAGTTGCCTTTATAATTTGTATGTATCACTTGAAGCTTACGACCTTGGAAGCACAAATCCTAAGACAGATGATAGAAGCTGACCTAAACTTGGTTTGCTATTTCTGTCACTGGTTAGAGAGGGGTCAAGCCCCAAAGGGGAATTTTATCTTCTTCTGGGCTATGCTCTGATTTTATTAGTTATCAGATGAATTCTTGCTGGTTTCTACGATATATCAAAGCTAGGGCAGGGCACGGTTGAACGGCAGAACCGCCACATTTACTATACATAGGAAATACCGAGTGTTTATTTACAAACACTCAAGCAAATCCAATACAGAGATGAAAATCATAAATAAGCATTAGCAAACAGAGACCACATAAAAATGAAAATAAAACCTATCTTGCATGATACTCATTCTGAGCTTTGAAATCACCACCCAACCCCCATCTAAGTCCCACTTATAATTCTCCATTAAAATTGCCCTGTTAAGCACTTCTCTGCTCCTCTTTAACAAAGAACCGAGGTCTTGGTCTGCTCTTTCCTTAGGTTTCAGCAGAGTTTTTCTCTTGCCAAAGCAGTATTTTTCCCTAAACAAAAGCCTTTCCTCGAGTGCAGTCACCCCTGTAGTTGATGTTCCTTATGATCCACTTTTACTCCAAGTAAGTCAGTGCATGATTCAGAATCTGGCTTTTAAAAAGGTATCAATTCACTTATGAGTACAACCACTGACAAGGTCAGATTTTACCCGAGCCCAGGGACCCCAGAAAACAGTGAACGTTAAGGAATCTCTTCACTCTTTGTGGCTTACTACAAATCACCTCTTCCTCATATGACTTAGGTAAGACTCAAGAATGCCCGCCCCCTTGTTAGCCTATGACAAGGCCAGCTACCGACTCTCTGGTTTCTGTCCTTGGCCTCATTAAGAGGTTAACCGAACTACTTGTGCCCAATGATGAATCAGTACAAAATGCTTTTAAAGCAAACTCTGGTTAAGCTTTTTTCCCTCCTCCAGGCCCCCAAACTTTGACCCATTCTGGGCCTGAGCAGCCGCAGACTGTGAACAGGCTGGCCTCAGGATCAAATATACGGGCACTCCTCACCTAACAATCGAGTTCCATTCCTTCGACTTGGTCGGTAAGCGAAATGGTCAATAAGTGAAGAGCTTCAAGGTGGATGTCTTGTGGTGTATTGTGACACCATAGGGTATGTATTTTTCAATAGCTATCACTCAATACCACACTTACAAACAAAATATATAGTCTTGACTGTTTGCAAACACTTCAGGTAGTGAATACCTACTAACCTGTTGCAGGAACGAGACAAAGACAGAAAGGGAATTCTCAAGCCTCACACAGCCTGAGAAAGAGAATTTGCAGCACTGGAGAACTGGTCCTAAGTCCGGTTGCTAAACAGGTAGGTCGTTAAGTAAGGAGTGGCTCTACTCTGATCCATTATCCCATTACTCCCTCACACAGGGTCTTCCTAGCCTTGTTTACTCCTCCCTATGAAAGGAAAACACTTTTTGCCTCAAAAAGTTGAGACACTTATAGATCTTATGATTGCAATATTTTCCCACACACATACACACATTCTCACAATAATCCTTTAAAATAAGTTCCCTCTTTACTAAATGCAGATTTGTTTTTTATTTGATACCATTAACAGCCTGTGGTAGCTAATACTGCAGCTCTAAGCATTATCAAAATCTATGCCGAGACATTTTGTTACATCCCATGAATTAAGAGTACTAAATCACAGAATGAATTGAGGCTTACCGGAACTTACTACAGACAACAGGATTGATTTAGGAACTATCAGAGTTAAAAAAGCTTATCATTTTGCTGGCCTGCAAGCACAGCAGCCAGCTAATTATACCTAAGCCAGGTTCAACTCACAATGGCCTGGGTCTAGTCTGAACAAAGAATGAGAGAGAAGCTAATGTACCTGTCCCTCCACAACTCTTGTCATGTAATAATGAAGCTTCAATGGTTGGAAAGAAAATATACAATGGGGCTTTGTATATTAATATGGCAAATCTCTGAAGCAGGTGTAGGAACAGTGATAGTTATAAAATTACCATTTCTTTATGGTCTTAGGTTTACCTAATGAAGTACTAGCTATTAAACTTGCATTCATGTGTTCATTCATGAATATGTCTATAAATTATACTTATGTTTATTATATTTTCATGCTCCACAAATACACATATTAATATTCTCAAGAAACAAAATAACTGTATGAGACACACAATTTTCTCTGTCTACTAATTAGGATGGATCATTCCACCTCCTCCAAAAATAGCTGAAAGTGAAACCAAATGGAAATGGAAACCATAGCTTTTGCATATAGTAACTTAGAAGTTGGCTACATCTGCTGGTGTAGACACTATAACGTTATGTCAGTTTCCCTAAAGACGATTTTTATTACAAGCTCCGTTTTTCACTCAGAGCAAGAAATGATATTGAGCAAAGACAAAATAAGTCATGGCAAAATTGAAAACACAGAAGTCCTGGTGTAGTTTATGTTTTCTCATTTTATAGTGGAAGTGTTCTACCACATACACCATTTTAATAATTTAATAAAAAACCCTGTGTAGTAAAATAAACAAAGTAACAAAGGGAGAAAGACCACTGGATTTCGTTTTCATGGCCCATGAAAATGGCAAAAGACATGTAACTGAAAACTTCATAACAGAGTGAGTAATTGGTTACCAAGAGTGAAGATGAGACCAATCGCACATGAGAACATATACACATTCCAGTAAAGAGCCTTTGGCTGCGTGGTGCTGAGAAAAGTGGAAAGACTGCTTTAATAGGTATTCCAATAGAAATTGGCAAAAGCAAGCACTTGAGTTAAGAATGTTCTGGAAGTAAATGCAGAGCCACTTCCGATTGCTTTCTATCAGCAAAAAATTTTTTAAATATATTACATTTTTTGGGTTTCTATTCACAACTGAAAAATTCGAATGTCCATCAAAGCATAAGTGATTCTGGTATAATGTAAAACCTGAAGAAGTAGACTCAGAGGAAGTAGATAATATAATCCAAAACTCGTATAAATAGAGACAAAAAGTAAGACCCTGAGGAGTTGGGGTTCATAACAGCTCATAGAGCCAAATGAACACAGCAGGGAGCCTCCCACTCCACGTTCAATGTTATTCTTAATAAGCATGAAGGGAGGACATGGAAAAGTGAGTGACAGAAGCAAGATAGGAGAAGAGGAGATTCCCGCCCTCGTGCCTCCACAGAAGCGTCAGTTCCACAACCATTCATGGATATACCTTTGTGGGGGGCTGGGAGTCTACGGCAAGTCCCCAGAGGGTCATGCAAGCAGAAGGAGAAGGAGAAGGAGAAGAAGGAGGGGAGGAGGAGGAGGAGGAGGAGGAGGAGGAGGAAGAAGAAGAAGAAGAAGAGGAAGAAATTCACAGAAATAGAACAATCCTAAAATTCATGTGGAACCACAAAAAAATCCTAAATAACCAAAACAATCTTGAAAAAGAACAAACTTAGAGACGTCACACTTATGATTTCAAAGTATATTACAAAGCTATAGTAATCTAAACACTACGGTACTGGCATGAAAAACAGAAACATAGGCAAACGAAACAGAATAGAGATCCTAGAAACAAATCTATGCATATAGAGTTAATTAACTTTTCACAAAGGAACCAAGAATGTGTAGGGTAAAGGTAATCTCTTCAGTACTTGGTGTTAGAAAACTGGATGACCACATGTAAAAAAAATGAAATTTGACCTTATCTTAAACCATACACGAAAATCAACTTAAAAATGTATTTAAGACTTAACATAAGACCTTTAACCAAGAAAATCCTAGAAAAAAACATAGGAGAAAACTTCTTTAACATTGGTCTTGGCAATGATTTTTTTCAGATCTGGCACCAAAAGCAGAGGCAAAGAAAGCAAAAATAGATAAGAGGAACTATATCACACTAAAACATTTTTTGCATAGCAAAGAAAATATTCAACGAAATGAAAAGGTAACCTATAGAATGGGAGAAAATATATCTGATAAAGGGTTAATGTCTAACATGTATAAGAAACTCATATACTCAATAAATTTAAAAAACTACTAATCCAATTTGAAAATTAGCAAAGGACCTGAATACACATTGTTCCAAAAAAGATATACGTATGGCCATCAGGTGCATGCAAAGGTGCTCAATATCACTAACCATCAAGGAAAAGCAAATCAAAACCAAAATGCATATCAACCTATCACCTTATACTGATTAAGATGACAATTATTAAAAAACAAAACAAAACAAAAAACAACAACAAATAACGGTAATGAGTATGAGTATTGGTGAAGATGTGGAGTAAAGGAAATCTTAGTACACTGTTGGTGAGAATGGAAATTGGTACAACCATTATGGAAAACAGTGTGGAGGGTCTTCAAGAAATTAAAAATAGGAGTACCCTATGATCCAGCAATCTAAAGAAATTGGTATCAGGATCTCAAAGAGATACCTGCACTTCTATGTTTATTGCAACATTGTTCATAGTAGCCAAGAAATGGAAACAACTTAAATGTCCATCAATGGATGAACTAGCAAAGAAAATGTAGTATATACATACAGTGTAATGCTACTCAGCCTTAAAAAAAAATTCTGCTGTTTGCAACAACATGGATGGACCTGGAAAACATCATGCTAAATGAAATAAGCCAAATATAAAAAGATAAACACGGTATGATATCACTTTTGTGTGTATCATAGAAGCAGGGAGTAGAACGGTGGTTACTAGGGGCTGGTCGGGAGGAATGGAGAGATGTTAGTCAAGGTGTACAAAGTTTTAGTTATGCAAGAAGAATAAGTTCTGGAGACTTAACATACAGCATAGTGACTATAGGTAACAATACTGTACTTGAAATTTGTACTTGAAATGCTGTATTTGAAATTTGCTAAGAGAGTAGAAGACCCCTAAATGTTTGAACCACAAAAAATTTGCTAACCAAGTGACGTGATGATGAATGTTCATTAGCTTGACTGAAGTGATTATTTCACAATGTATAAATGTATCAAATCATCAAGTTATACACCTTAAATATATACAATAAAAACAAAAACTGGAAGAGGATCTAAAAATAGAAATAAAGCAGGGTAGACCACCAAATCTTATCTGGTGGAATGAAATGTCTACGAATTTCTTGCTATAACAGGAAGTTCCTCCTTACCTTCCTCAGATCATTGGAGGTGTGGTGTGGAATAACTAAAGAAGGAAGAGTGGGAGTATTTTTCTTCCTTTGTTATGGGAGGAGGGCCTGATTCCCACCTATTTTCAGGGAATGTAGTGTTTCTGTCATTGTTTTAAAATGTAAGCGTTGTTATTATTATTCACATATGGTGAGGTCAACACATCATGGAAGAGTTAGCTTACCATCTTCACAGAACTGGAGAGAAGGAGCCACATCCCATGATGCAAGTCACACAGGGAGAACCGAGGTTGGTTCAGGGGCAAAGAAAGTAAGGGGGAAATGTGGAATGGAGCCTTTATTGTGGTTTCTGCAGGAAGGAATACACTAGGTAAAGGAGTTTAGGACTGCCTAGTTTGAATAATGTCAGCAAGCTCTGGGCTGTCCGTAGTTGTCCCACACCTTGCCCTGAGGTGACTAGGGCATGTAAATAGTGGCTCAAGTATTAGAGCTCAATAAAGGAGGTGACTGAGACTGTGGTCTCTGGGTTGGTTGGTTTGCCTGTGAAAGGCATACTCAATGCTAAGTCACTTGCTATCTCTAGAAATTAACCAACCCTGGGAGGGCCAGTCCCTCCAGTGTCAGCAAGGCCTCAAGTTGTCAAAGCGTCAAAAATACAGAAACTATAAAAAGACAGGGATAATATGAATGTCTAAGCCCTTTCTGATGGTTGTTTGGCTTACCTGAAAATAAAAGTGTAGGATTCCAATGTGAGAAGTGAGCCAGAAAAGGAGTAAGGGTCCTTGAATCTTTGGAAAACTAGATACTTCAGCCCTATCTTGAGAACACTCCAGGGACCAGTAAGAACCAAAACCCCTGGACCATGAAAGGTGTACAGGGCAGGACATCCCATAGGTGATCAGAATCCATCCCAGTGAACTTGGGAATAAGGAAGGATATCAAAGCAGTCAGGGTTGGCTTCCTCCAAATTTTCAAATAACTCAGCACTCTTGTAAGAGGCAACCTGTTTCCCACGACAGTAGTATGAGGACTATGAAGTCAAAAAGGGAGACTCGATGCCCCATATCACTAGGTGCAGGTAAAATTATACCTAGGTTGTTAATATGAATTATTTCACCATCATAGACCTATCAGAGCAATCACATGTGAAATGTAAAGATTGGCTTATTAACTATTAACAAATTAATTTTAAAGATTTTTCTCTTCAATATAAAATTTTCTTGTATTTAAAATATTCTCTCCTGGTTGGATTAGAAAGTCCTAGAGAATTGTCCGTTTCCTTAACGGCGTAATGTTCTTAGACTCAGGATAATCAGCCATTACAAAAGAGCGATACACTACACTGCAACAGGTGTGGCACTCACCTCCATTCCTTCTTGGCTACTAGCAACTCCCACACAGCACACAGAACTGTACTGAGGGACCTAACCAAACTGTGTACCTGTGCTATGACAAGTCCCTGAAGGTGACCCAAGCACTGCATGCCGAGTTTTTGCCCAAGAAAACACAATGTCACCAAACGGCAAAAATGCACATTGTCCCAACCCACATTGCCAAACCATTTTCAGGCATTCTCCATTTGCTGTCCTTCTGCAGCTCTCTCTTTCCCCATATGTCTCCTAGTATCCTTTTTGTTCCCCACTTTTTACTTCCCCATAGCCCCCTTTCATTCCCTCTCTGTTCTCCCTTTAAAAACCTCAGCCACCTTTGTCAGTTGGAGTTGAGCTCAGCTCATACTGGAGTCTCTCTCTCCCCTACTCTGAATAAAATCTGGTTTGCCACCAGCATCAAGGGTCCCACGCTGGGTTTTTTGACATTACTGTAATAAATTAACTGGAATCATTCAGTTTTATCACCAAAAGGTGGCTCCTCCTTTTTTCTTATGCCCCTACTGCAAGCTACAGATCAGGAACTAAACCTTCTGAAAGAAACGTCAAAAGAATCATAGCCTAGAAATATCAAAAGAATGACATCCTCAGGAGAGCACTATTCCAGATACTTACTGTGCCCCAGGAGGGTACATCACCACCTGTCAGACTGTCCCAGGGACCAGCATAGGATGCCAGGACTTTTATATCCCAGAAGCAGGCGAATTCATGATAACCAACTATTCACCAAGATCCAGCAGAGCAGGAATCAACTGTGCAAGACTAAATGGAACTGAAAAGGGTAATTTAATGGTGGTTTGTGTTCTTTTTCTTAGAACTGTGGAGGGGGGGAGACTCTTACTCGATCGTGAGCTATCTTTTCTTTTTAATTTATTAGGTTAATCTCATGCAAACTGCAAGAAAATACTTCACTGACTAGCATGTTTCTCCAAATCTCTCTTCACAATTCAGGGGAAATACCCTATGGGAAATCTTAATGTGTTATATAAGCTAATAAACCGACAAGGGAACTTAAGAATGATCAGTTTATAGAAAACACTGACAGTGTCTCAAGTATACAGTGATGGAAAGAGAACTACCTCTGGGTGGTAAACACTTAATACCATATATTGATGATGTATTGTAGAATTATACACCTGGAACCCATGTAATTTTTGCTGGCCAATGTCACCCCAATAAATTTAACAATAAAAAAAGAAAAAATACTGTACTGGATATACATTGGCTTTCCCTGAAAAACTAATTCAAGCAGTTAAAGTGCCTTCACTGAGTCCCTTTACTTCTCATGGAAAAATAGTTTCTTGCATAGGTTCAATAGAAATCTGTCTTTGTAATAATATAATTAGATAAACCAAACCTGCAATCATTCCAGAAATGTCTCGTTTAAACCCCATTTAATTGAGTATGACCAGCCCGTTATCAAGGGGCAAGGACTGTACTTCATATGTAGCAATGATGTCTAAAAAGCCCTCTGGGAAACCTGCCCTAATGCCTGCTCTATAGCTTACAGAGTCCCAGCTTTACAGGAACTCAAGACTTGCACCTACTTGCCGGTACAGGTAAACATGCTGTTAATACTGAACGTTTGTGTACTCAAACATGTTAAAATTCTAACCCCAGTTGTGATGGTATTAGGAGGTGGGGTCTTTGGGAAGTGATTATGTGAAAGGGTGGAGGCCTCAGGACTCCAGAGAGCTGCCCGTTGCCTTCCATCGTGTGAGAACACCGTGTAAGGACAGCCACTTTTGAACCAGGAAGTGGGTTCTCACCAGTCACTCAATCGGCAGGCACATTGGTCTTGAATTTTCCAGCCTCCAAAACTGTGAGAAATTTCTGTTGTTTATAAGCCACCCAGAGCCAGTATATTCTAAGACACATGGGGACCTTAAGAGAATGAGAAAAGTTATAGTTACAGGTACTACGAGGGGAAACCCAGTAAGCATATTTGGTTCCTAGACTGGAAATAGATGAATGAATAAAGGCATAATAGAAGTGATCTAAAATATGACTCCATGGCTTTGTAAAGGAGTCACAGACACAAATTTACTCCTTAACTTTAACATCTTATAACTAAGCTTCAGATAAACAGATCTTTAGGTAATTGTTATCACTATTTTTTATACCTATGTCAATAAACCATCCAAATAGAACAGTTAATTATACTGGAAGAGAAAATCTAGAACAGACATGTTTGGTCAAATGTATGCCCTCACGGAGAATTTGCTCATAAGAGAACCTGAAAAAATAAAACTGTCATTCTTATCCTTAGCTTAGCCCTGTTGAGTACAGGAAGATGGCAACCTACCAGAGCTCAGAAAAGATTTACATTTTTTAAAGCTGTGCATTCCCTGAGATAAGCCTTGAATTACAGGGCCACTGGAATGCCTTACAGCCAGAGATAAACTGTGATCCTGTTTCCTGTTATCAGAGACAGGCCTTTAAATCAAAACAGAAATAGCAAATGCCTTATAATAATTTGAACTATAATACAGTCATCTCTCTTTATTCTGGGAGCCCAGTTGCTCTGAAAGCTTGCTTTAGGCATGCAAAACTCAACTAAGTAAATCAAAAATGATCTGAGTGGGATTTTTTTCATTGGGGAGAGGAAGGATAGATTTCTTTAGTAAAGAAACAATAAAAAATTGAGTTGAGAGGACTAAAAACAATTCAAAGATAGGTAATTGCCCAGCCATCAACAACTAAAGCATGGTTTATACTGCTTTTATTATAGTTGTTAAAGAAAACCACAATTGGAAAGTTAAGCAGCAAAAACAGATTTTATTCAGCAACTATTACAAAAAAGGAAAAAAAACAGTATAGTGCCGACTCAATTCTGAATGCAACACGGCCAAGCAGGGACACATAGTCCCGGAGCAGGGCAGGGGTCAATCGACAGAAAATTGCTAAGTGGAAACATCATGAGCAAGAGGTAAGTTCTGGTATAATTGACCTGAGAGGACTCCTGCTAAAGGCAGGTCGGGGTGATCAGACATCCCCCAGGGAGGGTAGAGGATGAGGAAATTTGATAAGATATCCAGGCTGATCATCTACGAAGGATGGGGGATTCTCGCTAGACTGACTTGACCAGATTCTCGCTACAACTGGGCTCTTAGAGGGCACGGCCAGGGATGGGGCCTAGTCAGGAAAGAGTTCAGAGGAGGCTATCTAGAGGTGGGTCAAGGAGAGAGTGTTCGTCAGTCATGAGGGAACGTGCTGGCCCTCAAGGCTTGTATAGTCTAGACATGAGTTACCCTGAAAGCAAAATCTCCCCCACTTGGGAATTTCTGCTGCCTTGCGTGTGAAAGGTGGTAAAGACAGTTATAATCTTCTGAGGCTCCCTTCGGCCGTGGACAGGTAGGCCCAGTCAAGGAAAGGTGATATTTACGGGAGGGATTGCCAAGCAGGGAGGGCCCACGTGAGAAACTGGTGCAGGCGATAAACCGTCAGGAGAGAAGAGAGGAGTCTGCTAGTGCTCTCCTACTCACTCACCTGCTCTGCGATTGAAACTGATCTCAGTGACCTTAAACTTGAAAGACTGCCTTTAGCCAGGAGAACTCTCCTTCTTCTCCTAATTCAGAAAAACAATCCCAGGAAGAAGGATAACCACAGGCAGACTGCCCACAGACTGCCTTCCTGCCTCTCCTGTCTGATCTGATTTTGACCCTGAAGGCCAGCTGGCCAGCACAGAAATGAATGGTGCGGTCTTGAGCATAGCAAGGAGTAGACACACTTGCCGGCTGGCTTGTCCCCCAACTGGGCTCCTCAAAGTGCTGGCCTTTGACCTGCAGGGACTCACCATCAATGTCCTGCAGACATCTCAGATGGTCCCAGCCTGGGCAGTGCATGCCCCAAGTGCTCCTAACCCAGAACTCAAGAACTCATCTCCCTGAACCAAGCAGGGACCTGAATGTTCAGACATAAAACAGTAAAAGGACTGTATCCCATCTCTTTTCTGTTGCTTGGAAAATAAAATGTAGCTACTGCAGGGCAGGTGTTTTGGAAAGGTACTCAGACCTGAAGTCTTAGCCTTAAGCAATTTCTGAGTGCAGTGAATACTTTCAAATAGAAGCTGGCTGGCCCCAGGCTGCCTGGATTTCTCTCATTGAATCTGGGTGCTGGTTACAACTGTCAAACTGATCAAAAAGACTATTGATAGTTGCTAGCTAATGTTTACTAGGTGTTGTCAAAGGAAAAACTAATCAGGACTGAGGAGGGAGAGATTTTTATTCAAAAGGATTATTGCAAGCGAGGGAAAGGAACTATTGCAATGGGAGAAGGGGATTATTGCAGTAGGGAGAATGCTGTGATCCTAAGGTCTGTAAGCCTCCCAAATACAACAGAAAAGGTCTTCTTTTAGAAGGGAAAGGAAGCAGACAGAGATAAGCAGAACCTCTGGAGCACAACCTGGGCAAACAAGGGGGAAAACCAGTGGGGTCTGACAGAAAGCCGGCTTGGCGGTGGTCCACCGTTTCCCAGGAGAGACGGAGAAGGGGAACAAATGGCTCTGCTCTGTCTTGGGGGTAAGCAGAGTTCAGGGACCCATGGGAAAGAAAGAAGACAGACTAAAAATTGGTGAAAACAAAGCAGAGGGTAACAAGTGGGCAATGGTGAGCCCTGGTCGATGCTTACTAAATGGCAAGCTCTGTGCTAAAATCCCCACGAAGAAGGTACTATTGTTTTCCCGATTTTGCAGAAGAAAAACAGACTGAAAGTTCAAGCCATGTTCCCAGGGTCACACAACTAGTAAAATCTGTGTAATTCTGGTTATCTAAAGAGAAATCATGAGATGAATACACCCCTGCTCTTCTAAGGAAATAACTACAAACCTCTGTGTAGGGGCTTGCTTAAAAGAAATTTGATTGGAGGTCTATACACACACAAAACCTCAACTCTGGGTCTTGACAGTCTGGCACCTGCAGAGGGACAAACACCCTTAATTAACTGAATCAGAATTATCAAGTCTTATCCTTTGAGTCCTTTCAAAAATAATCCCACATTCAAAGGGAGTGTTTCCCAACAACCTGCACTTATTTCTAGCACTTTCCAAGCTCCTCCTTGCACAAATGCCATGTGGCAGCATCCTTGAATTACAGCTTTCTCCAGCCATCTCACCTCCCCAAGATGAGGCAGTTGTATATAAATGAGGTCTCAGAGACTCACCTTAGCAGATGGATGCAAATCTACCTGAAAAAACAGGAATGTTAATGCTAATACCTGCTCATACCTGACTATAAATGCCATGAGGTTGGGTTCAGACCCATCTTGTTCACCATTGTATCAACAGCACTTCACAGTATGCCAGTACCTCCTAGCCATTAATGTGCATTTGTTGAATAAACAAAAGTATAAAGGCATAAGGGCATCCTGCCTTGTTAAGTTTTTGTGAATATCGGTTAAGATCAGGTATGATTTGTAAATGAAGTTTCTCTGCTAATAACAACTAAAAATAAATTAGCTGTTGTTACTCTCCCAACTGTAGGCATGTTATATTACACAAATTAAAATGAACCATATATATCATAGAAATCATTTCCTAGAAAGAGCACATTTTTTTCAAAAGCTAAAAATGGAAGAAATTCTTCATTTTGAAAAGTTCAATATTTAACCCACTTGCATATGATAATGAATAAACACATTTTATATTAAAGACATAAATATCATGTGCAAAGAATTAACATTAAAATTAAAAGTATTTTCAACCTTTAAAATTAGTACAGAGAAATAAAAATAGTAGATATCTGGCCACGTTTCTTCTCCTCCGAACGAAGATATACACAAACACACCCCACATACGAGTAGTAAGAGAAAGTCTGCAAGCCATTGTTAGACGCTACAAGCTGGGAAGCTAAATTGTTCTTCCAGAATAGAGAGAGAAATTACTGAAAGCTGCACATGATGGCTACAATTAGCCATCTCCCAGGACATCCCCAGACACAAGCCTTCCTACGATGTGAAGGGGAGAAAATTTACTGATCACTTGGGGTGTCCAGAAGCAGCCATCATAAAATGTAACTAAATTAAGCTACCATTCTAACGATGACACAGAGAGAGAGAAATCCTGAACTGCAAGTTTTTCTAACTCAGAAGAAATATCATTAAAAAGGAGTATGGGGGCTTAGGGTTTGTCAGCGTTTATGCTGCACAGGCCCAGAAGGAAATCACTGTACCTGACGAACATTAGGAAGATGACTCTAGGACACTGATTCCCAAGCAGTGGTACGCTTACCCCTGATGGGACGTGCTGGGCCGCTCAGGGGTACAGGAAAAATAATCAGTAATGACCAAAAAACAAGTAAAGTAAAAAAATGCAAAATGTTACATGTGGAATAATAAATGTTAAGTTTGAGTCACCATTAATGGAGCCACTTCAAAATTAGATCTCATTAGGGAATGGTGATTGGTGAGGGCGTGGCTGTGAACCCTTCCCCCAAACCGCTCTTCTACCAGTCATTACCCACAGTTTCAGAACGATCCATCTCCAACGTTTCTAGAACTTCCCCACACATATAATACATCCATAGCCAGACTGTTTGGTCGGTTTAGTTATTCATTGAGTACAAGAAAGTATGCTGTCTTTAATCATTACTCTTTTCAAGTAGCTTTTTAAATTAATGTTTAAATACTTGATCACCATTATCAATATTTAACTGTCTTATGAATATTATAAACTTAAATCTGTGGTTAGTACTTTTAGTGTACTAATTTTTCTCTCTTTAACTTATTAGCTCATTTTCACTATTTTACATTAAGATGAGCACGGAACAAAAGTGTCAGTATTTAAAAACATCTGCTTTAAAAACAAGGGGCACAATTTATAGAAATGTGTTTAAAGGGGTACACAGGTGGGAAAAGGTTGGAAACCACAACTCCAGGGTGGAGAAAGAAAGCCCCATGCAGTCAACAGAATTCTCCCGTTGCCTGGGGGCCAAGGACGGGAGGCTGCTTGCTGGCAGACACCCCAAGCCACTCAGGAGGGGTTCACTCTTCTTGCTACACCTTCTGGAAAGAGAATTCTCCCTCTCCAAAGCCCCTCCTGCCCCAGCTGGTTTAGAAAGTCAGATCTGGGGTTGTTCACCCCAATGAGCTTGCTTGTTGTGGTCTTGGGAGTGGTGGGGGAGTTTGGGTTGCGTTTTCCTCCCTTTCCCGTGACTCGAACACGCCCTTCGGCTGGCTGCCTTCCTTGGCAGCTCAGCTTTGCTGAGATCACAGCCCAAGGACAGGCTCTATTCAAAGCAAATCTAGATTTCTCTTTGCTGAGACATTCATGTGAGAGGTATTTTTCTTTAATTACAATAATGTCTTATTTCCAGCATGTACCACACCCAGCAACCAGACAGTAGGCTGCAGAAGGAAAAGCTCTCTCTTGGTCTCAGGTGTGAAAGTGTCAAGATGCCCAGAGTGGGGCTTCTGGATTCAGTATGGCTATGAGCTGAATTGTGTGCCCCCTGCCCAAATTAAATGCTGAAGTCCTAACTCCCAGGACTCTAGAATGTGACTGTTTTGGGAGATAGGGTCTTACAGAAGTAATTAAGCTAAAATGAGGTCATCCAACATGACTGTTGTCCTTGTAAGATGAGAAAATTTGGACACAGACACACACAGAGGAAAGATGATGTGAAAACACAGACAGAAACTTTAAATTTAAAAGCCTTAAGGCAAAAGCCCTCCAGGAGGAGGGAACAAGAGAGGGATTTAGGTGTTCTTAGGCAATAAGGAGTTCATACAGACACACTGAGACCTTAGCCTAGGTTCATAGCTTAGACATTTACCCTTGACTCTTCATCAAGTGAGAATCTCTCAAAGTTGCTGACCAGCCTCAGAGCAAATAGAGACTCAAGAATAAGAAACTGGGAAATTTAACCTTTTGGATACGCTCATATGTGTGTTGATTAATAGCTTTACCTAGAACGTCCTCACTATTACCTAGATGATTATATATAAAGGAAATATTTTAGTGACTTTTTTGGAGGATATTATCTCAATGCTCATTTTATGCGATTCTGTCCTAACTTATAATGAATGATGCAGTTATCAGAATTCAGAAATAAATATTCTATTCCTCCTTTGTTATAGGATCCCCAAAGTAATAAAATGTTTGTGAATATTTATTTCTTTCCAAATTTTATCTGGCTGACTATATATATATATATATATATATATATATATATATATATATATTTTTAGATTTGTACCAATCTACAGAGAATAGGTAACTTAATGATATGTCTGGGGCAATGATAAAGGTCAGGTATCAAACACTGTAGAGTGTCTGTCTTTTCTGATCTGAACACTGAAGAATGAAGGAGTATAATGATGATTTCAACTTCCCAAAGTTAGGGGTTTGGAAAAAAGGGAATGGATATAGAGTAGGAAAGTGGAACTAGAGCAGGAATCAATAAAGTATTACCTGGAAGGCCAAATCCTGCCGAAGACTTGTACAGCCTACAAGTTACAAATGTTTTTTTTTTCATTTTTAGCCAATTGTAAGATAAACAAAGAAGAATATGAGACAAAGACCATATGTGGACAGAAAAGTCTAAAGTATTTACTATCTAACCCTTTACATAAAAATGTTTGCCAACCCCTGACAAGAGCATCATGAAATAAAGATGTAACCAAAATTCCCTCTACTATAGAGAAGGTTGATGCCATTCACATTTCCAAAGTGAAAAATTGAAACAACTCACCTAAATTGATTAGATATAAGAAGTAATAGGGATAGTTTATACAATAATTATCAGCCACCTATTTGTTCTTATTATATTGACAGTTGGCAAATTGTACACAAAAGATATGCTTTTCTGTAATAGAAGGTAGAAAGAATCTCCTGTATCCCACCTTACCAACAGTCAGCATATATTCTTCTGTTTATCCTGGGAGTAGTAATTCTGTGGTCACTACTCTACTTGGAAAGGATAGACAGCCCCAACACCTGGCTGATGCCTTTTCTATAATACTGGCAAGCACCCCAGATGGGAAGAGCAACTCCAGTTCTCCTGTGAAAGTCCCAGTTTCCAGGGACTTTCCACATACCATGAGCACTAGATCCATAGCCATTTGTTCAGAAAAGTTAGTAAAACTTCTTTTATCTCCCCAAAGGTGTTAGGGGGAGACTGGAGCCTTGTCTTCAGGCTAAAGAGTGAACCACATGGGGCTGCCTAGTTCCTAGAGGGAATTAATTTATGTACCAAAGGGCTAGAGGTTATTATTAAGAGAAGCTGCCTCTTTCTCCTTTATAAACAAAGATAATTTATTTTTCTTACCCCTTCACCTATAGAGTATCCACTATTGATGTAGGGAAAAAATCCCTATTGGTTCTTACACATCACCCAGGATAAACACTAATACAAAGGGTTGACACATTTATTATTTACTAAGTGGTTATAAGAAACCTCTCTAATCCAGAAAATCTCAAATGTTTTATTTCTAGTTTTCAATAGAATGAGTCCAAAAAGCACAACATATCTACTCTTAATATTAACTTGTATAATTCCTTGGTGGACAAGCCCAAAGAAAAAGTTGTAAAACTTAATAGATCTATAATGATTTCTTAACTATATTGTTTCAACAGAGTAGTGATTTCCTTAGATGTTCTATTATAATGCAGTCATCATTAGCATAAAGCCCACAGTACACATTTGCTAAATTCATTTAAATTAAAATATTTGTTTAGGGAAAATAATTTTTTTAGAAATAATAAACTATTAAAAAAGAGCATGTCCAGCACAGTTCAGCACTCCCATAACAAAGGAGAGGGCTTATGCTGCAGAGTGCACCCACTGCAGCCCTAAGTGCTCCTGATGGAGGAACAGCTCTGTTTCAAAGCTGAGCCAGCACCCAGGATAGCAAGCCACCTTGGGAAAAACAAAAAAATGAACTGCACTGCCCCCACTGCAGAAACTGTGAACATGGAGCCTGGCTGCTTCCCTTCACTTTACCTCAAACTGCCATTCCCCTGTGCCACAAACAAGTTCTGAACCCTTTCCAACAAACTCCACCCCTGTGGAAATCAGCAGGGGCACTCGGGGAAACTTTAAAAAGAAGGCAGGACAACCTATTCCTGCACCAATTTCAGAGACAGAGAATATCAACACCCACCACATTTTCCCAAAGAGGAGGCACACCAAAACCAAGGCAACTGAGTCAAAGAAAAGAAGACCACCCTCCAGGAAAGCTCTGAGAGTGAGAAAATCAAACAACCAGGCAAAAATACTGTAAGACACAGCAGCAACACCAACTGATAAGTGAAAGAAAGACCTCTCCATATCTGTCAGGAAAAAAGTTCCTATGTTCAGGAAGAGAAACACATCAACTGCAATGAGCTCCCTCAGGGAAACAAACAAACAAACAAACAAAAATCTCAGAGAGAAAATGGAAAATCTCCAAAAAGGATCTTATAGGTTTGGAAATACATGATCTAAGTGACACAGAATTCAAGACTTCTGTCCTAAAAATACTCAGAGACCTCAAGGAATGTTGGCAGAGTACTCAGACCCAGATAAATAATCTTACAAAGAAAATTTCTGAACAAAATGAGCACTTTAACAAAAAAAAAAAAATTGAAACTATAAAAAAGAAACAAATAGAAATTCAGGAGATAAAAAATGCAATAAAAGAATTAGAGCATGAACTAACTAGCATAGGAAGCAGGGCCAACCAGATAAAGGAAAGAATTAGAATTATTGAAGATAAAAACATGGAGAAGACAGAAATTTGAGAAAAAAGAAAGAAAGAAGAGATCTCTACAAGAATTATCTGTCTCCATTACAAAGAACAACATTACAATAATAAGAATATCAGAAGAAACAGAACAAAATTCTAATGAGAGCATCATCAAGTAGTAGATGAGAATTTTCCAAACCTATGGGAAGAACTGAAACCCCAAATTTAAGAAGAAAACAGGACGTACCTCAGCCACAAGGACAAACACCGACTCAAAGTGAAAGGGTAGAAAACAATACTCCAAGAAAATGGCATTCAGAGAAAAGCAGGAATAGCCATACTTATATCTGATGAAACAGATTTCAGGATAAAAAAGGTAATAAGAGACAAAAATAAACGTTTTATAATGATAAAAGAGACAGTACAACAACAAGGAGACATGACATTTATCAATATATATGACCCCAACACGAAGCACTAAAATTTATAAAGCAACTACTTAAAGATCTAAAAGGTAAAACTGACAAAAACACAATTATAGTAGGGAACCTAAACACTCCCTTGACAGTCATGAACAGAAAATAAATAAGGAAATGTCAGCTCTAAATGATACATTACAACAATTGGACATAATTGACATTTATAGGACACAAGACTACATATTCTTTTCTAGTGCACATGGAATATTCTTAAGAATAGATCATATGCTGGGACACAAAACTAGATTCAGTAAATTCAAGAAAATTGAAATCATACAAAGCATATTCTCAGACCACAAAGCCTTGAAATTGGAAATCAGCTGCAAAAAGAAAGCAGAAAAAAAAGCACAAATACGTGGAGATTGAGCATGTTTCTTTAAAAATGACTGGATCAAAGAAGAAATAAAGAGAAGTTAAAAATACATAGAAACTATTGACAGTGAAAATATAACATATTAAAATTATTGCGATGCAGTGAAAGCAGTAATAACAGGGAAATTTGTATCATTACGAGCCTATCTCAAGAAACAAGAAAAAGCACAAGTAAAAAACTTAACATGTTATCTTAAAGAACTAGAAAAAAAAAACAAATGAAGCCCAAAGTCAGCAGAAGGAAGGAAATAATAAAAATTAGAGCAGAATAAATGAAACAGAAAACAGAAAAACAGTAGAGAAAATTAATGCAACAAAAAATTGAATCTTTGAAAAAAATCAGTAAAATTGACAGACCTCTGGCTAGTCTCCAAGGGGAAAAAAGGAAAGATACAAATAACCAAATTAAAAATGAAAGGGGATAAATTACCACTGATACCATATAAATATAAAGGATCATAAGAAAACATTATGAAGTACTACATGCCACCAAATTTAACAACCTTGAAGAAATAGACAAGTTTCTAGAAACATATAATCTACTTAGACTGAACCAAGAAGAACTAGACAATCTAAATAGACAAATCAACAGTAAGGAAATTGAAACAATCATCCAAAACTTCCCCAAAAGCAAAAATCCAGAACCAGACAGTCTCACCAAAGTGTTTTATCAAGAATTCAAAGAGGAACTAATGCCTATCCTCCTCAAACTCTTTCAAAAATTTGAAGTGGCAATACTTCCCAACTCATTCCACGAGGCCAACATAACCCTAATACCAAAGCCTGGTAAAGAAAACACACCAACACACACAAAAAAGGAAACTATAGACCATTATCTCTAATGAATACAGATGCAAAAATCCTAAACAAAATATGAGCTAATAGAATACAACAATGCACTGAAAAGATTATACACCACAATCAAGTGGAACTCATCCCATGAACACAAGGATGGTTCAACCTACACAAATCAATGTGATATAACACATAAACAAACTAAAAGATAAAAAACATATGATCATATAAATTGATGCAGAAAAAGCACTTGACAAAATACAACATACATTTATGATCGGAACACTGAATAAAATGGGTATAGAAGGAAAGTACCTCAACATAGTAAAGGCCATATAGGACATACCCTCAGCTAATATACTGAATGGGGAAAAACTGAAGGCTATTCTCCTAAAATCAAGAGCAAGACAAGAATGTCCCCTGTCACCACTGCTGTTCAATATAGTACTGGAAGTTCCAGCTAGAACAATTAGGTAAGAGAAAGGAATAAAAGGCATCAAAGTTGGGAGAGAAAAAGTCAAACTGTCACTATTTGCAGATGACATGATCCTTTATATAGAAAATTCCACACTCCACCAGAAAATTATTAGAAACAATAAACAAATACAGTCAAGTTGCAGGATACAAAAATCAATGTACAAAAATCAATTGCATTTCTGTATACCAACAATGAAACTTCAGACAAAGAAATGAGAAAAACAATACCTTTGGCTACCTCAACAACAAAAAAATTAAACACTTAGGAATAAATTTAACAAAGAATGTGACGGACTTATATACTGAAAACTATAAGACACTACTAAAAGAAATTGAACAGGACCCAATGAAATGGAAAGAAATGCCATGTTCATGAATTGGAAGAACCAACATAGTTTAAATGGCCATATTACCCAAAGCAATATACAGATAATGCAATTCTAATAAAAATTCCACCAACATTCTTTCAAGAAATAGATAAAAGAATCATCAAATTTGCATTGAAACACAAAAGACCTTGAATTGCCAAAGCAATCCTACATAAAAATAATAAGGCTGGAAGTATCACACTCCCCAATTTCTATCTATACTGCAAGACAGCTTGGTATCGGCAGAAAAGCACAGACCAGCGAAACAGAATAAAAAACCTAGAAAGAAACCCACAAATACTGACAGGTAATTTTTTTTAATTCATTTTTATTGTTAGACTTATTGGGGTGACATCTGTTAGCAAGGATTACATAGGTTTCAGGCATACAATTCTACAGTGCATTGTCAACTTGATGTATAATAAGTTCACCACCTAATGTGACTTCTCTTTCCATCACCATACATTTAGCTTCCCCCTCTCCTCTCCCATCCCCTCCCCTTTCTCCCCTCCCTAACCCACTCGTCCCCAAATAAACATTAAACTATTGATTGTGTCCGTGGGTTATTTGTTTGTTCATTTCTTTTTTTCTTTGCTTTCAGTTTTATATTCTGCATATGAGTGAAATCATGCAGTTCTTTGTTTTTTCTGTCTGGCTTATTTCACTTAGCTATCAGGGAAATGCAAATCAAAACCACAATGAGATCCCACCTCACACCTGTGAGAATGGCTGTTATCAACAAGACAAGGAATAACAAGTGCTGGAGAGGATGTGGAGAAAAAGGAACTCTGGTACACTGCTGGTGGGAGTGCAAACTGGTACAACCACTGTGGAAGGCAGTGTGGAGGGTCCTCAGAAAATTGG
>PVJL010008912.1:0-62187 GCA_004026885.1 Lyroderma lyra
GTCCCTCTTCACTTTGGAAAGAAGGCTGTCCTACATGCAAATGTATGTTAAGACTCCAGGGTAAACTTTGTTTGGGGCTGTAGAGCTTACAGCTCTCTCCTCACCGAAGGGCTGAGGTTTCTAGGAAAAGCAGAGCTGTGGTCCAGAAGATGAGACTGCTTGGTCTTCTCTTGTGCTTGGTGACAGCTCCTCAAGGTGGGAATTTCAGATTTCAGACACAGGTTAATGAGATAGCTATGACTGCATGTGACTGATGGGGACAGAGTATCTTTGTCTCCAGGTGTCCTGCGCCAGGTACTTCTGCAGGATTTGGGCCCAGGACTGGTAAAGCCCTCAAATACTCTGTCTTTGTTTGCACCATCAGCAGTGGATTCTACTGTAAAAATAATCCACATCCTCTACGGAAGGGGCTGGAGTAGATGCGGTTCATCCATGATAACATTCACTATAGCACATCCCTCAAGAGCTGCATCTTTATCTCCAGAGACACATCCAAAAACCAGTTCTTCCTGGAAACAAACTCTGTGACTACTTAGGGCATGGCCATGTATCACTGTCTAAGAAACACAGTGAAAAAAAATCAGTGTAAGTCCGGATATAAAGCTTATGGAGGAAAGTTAAAGGGCTGGCCTGCAGGGCACATCCAGAACACTAGGGGGCGCTGAGAATATCAGGGAACCCCGAGGATCCATGAGAATGTGCTCAGGTCATCTCAGGGCGCGTGGGACATTACAGCTTAGGAAGGAGCCTAAGGTCAGGTGCAACAGAAAAAAAACTGGTCATTCGATTGGAGTGTCCTGTCACCATATAGACTCTCTTAACTCTCTTAACATTTAATCACTAAAGACCCTCAACTGCATCTATTCTAAACCATGACGTGATGTATTAACACTTCATACACATTTCACATTTTACAAATATATGTATAAAGTATTTTACACACACACACACACACACACACACTGTATATATATTTGCTTAATGTATTTGGTCTGTATTGTGAATAGGACCTGCATATATGTGATACTGTGCAGTAAATATACAAACAATGAATCTTCAGAAAAAAAAATGAGAGGCTCCATATCTTTTGTGATCACAACAAAAAGAATAAAATACCTGGGAATGAACTTGACAAAGAAGTTGACAGACTTATTCATGAAAAACTATAAGACACTTTTGAAAGAAATTGAAGAGGACAAAAAAGAATGGAAAGATATTTCATGTTATTAGAGAGGAAGACTTAACATTGCTAAAATCGCCATATTACCCAAAGCAATTTATAGATATAATGCAATTTACATCAAAACCCCACAAACATACTGTCACATAATAAATAAAATAATTATCAGATTTTTATGGACCCACAAAAGACCTCAAATCATTAAAGCATTACTACATAAAAAGAATAAGGCTGGTGGTATCACACTCCCCAATTTTAATTTATACTACAATGCACCAATAATCAATAAGCTTGATATTGGCAGAAAAACAGACACACAGACCAAGGGAACAGAATTGAAAACCCAGAAATAAACCCACTAATATGTAAACAAATAATTTTTTTATAAAGAAGCAAAAAATATGCAATGGGGAAAAGACAGCCTCGTTAGTAGATGGTGATGGGAAAACTAGAAAAACATATGCAAAAGAATGAATCTGAGCTGTGACTTCTCACCATATATTAAAATTAATTCAAAATGGATTCAAGACCTCTACCTAAGATGCAAAACAATTAACTGCATGGAAGAAAACATTGAAAGTAAACTTATAGATCTTGGGCATGAAATCTTCATGAAACTGAGCTCAAAAGCTAGGGCAATAAAAGCAAAAATAAATGAATGAGAATATATCAAACTAAAAAGCTTCTGCACAACAAAAGAAACTATCAATGAAACAAAGAGCCAACTGAATGGGAGAAAATATTTGCAAACAATGCATCTCAAAGGGTCTAATACATAAAATATACAAAGAACTAGTATGCAAACAAATAAAAAAAACCAAACAACCCAATTAAAAAGTGTGCAGAGGACCCAAATAACACTTCTTCCCCAAAGATGTACAAATGGCCAATAGACATATGAAAAAAATGCTTAACTTTATTAGCTATTAGGGAAATGCAAATCAAAACTACAATGAGATACCACCTCACACCTATTAGAATGGTTATTATCAACAAGACAAGGGGTAACAAGTGCTGAAGTAGCTGCGGAGAAAAAGGAACTCTTGCACTGCTTTTGGGTATGTAAATTGGTACAACTGCTATGGAAGACAGTGTAGAGGTTCCTCAGAAGACTGGAAATGGAGTTATCATATGACCTGGCAATCCCTGTTCTGGGTATATCCAAAATATTTTTTAAAACCTTAGTCTTTAAAGACTTATGTACCCCAATGTTCATTGCAGCACTGTTCACAGTGGCCAACACGTGTAAACAACAAAAGTCCCCTTCCATAGATGACTAGATAAGGTGTGGTACATATACGCAGTGAAATATTACTCAGATATAACAAAAGATGAACTGCTGTCATTGTAACAAAATGGTTGGACCTCTAGAACATCATGCTAAGCAAAATAAACCAGACAGAAGAAATGAAGAACTGTACGACTTCATTTATATGTGGAAATATAAAACTGAAAATGACAAAGAAAAAAACAAAACAATCTAACAAAAAAAACCTTATGGACACAGTCAATAGTTTAGTGGTTAGGTAGGGGCAAGTGGAGATGGGGAGAGAGAAAAGGGAGACAGCAGAAGAGGAGGAAAGGGGAACCAAATGTATGGTGGTGGAGGAAAAACTGACACTGGGTGGTGAACATATGATGTGATACATAGACGATGCACTGTGGAGTTGTGTACCCACAACCTATGTAATTCTTGTTAACCAATGTTACCCCAATAAGTCTAAAAATAAAATAATAAAATAAAAAACCCAAATCTATCTACTTTACATCTATACATGAGCAGTTGAACATGACTTCCAAGAAAAATACATGATCTTAATTCTAGTTTTACCACAGTCCTTACTTGAGTTCTCAGCATAGCCAGACCCTCATAACACAACTCTATTCATATTTTTTTTCTGTTAGACATTTTGTTTTCCTTCTTCTTAATTTTTCTTCTCAAATTCATAAGGTAATCTTTCTTTCTCATAAAACAAACAAACAAATATGCAAACAAACAAACCAAAAAACCAGAAAACCAGAAGATACTAATTTCTCTACCACCAAAATAGCACTACCACATTGGTGCTTATGTAGTGTGTCTTTCTATTGCAAAGAATGGCCTGCCTTGGTTCTATTTAATGTTTACTTATCTGTTTCTGAGCTGAATCATATTTTTCCTTTAAATAAAAACTTGTTCTTTCAATTATACCACTTTCTCTTAACTTTTTGTCTTCTAGTAAGACTTTCCTCTATTCTCACTTACCCCACTGCAATTCTAGCCAAGATACTTTTAATTTTCACTTGGACTACCTTGAAAAGTATTACCTTTTCACTTGAAATAACCTCCTCACTGGTCTTTCTGCTTGTCTTTTGCCTGCACACTGCTTATTGCCTATGGAGTGGACCTATTGTCTTTAAAAACATGCATAGTGTTATATTACAATTCTTAATAGCTTTCTATTATATAAGGAACAAAATCAAAAGTCTACCATGATGCCCAAGGCACTCTGATGTATCCTTAATAATTATGATATACAAGGTATCACTTGGCTTTACCTCACCTCTTTAACTTCATCTTCTATTCCTCTCCCCATCTTGCTCACTTCACTCTTGACCATTTCTCTTTTTTTAAAGCATAATTAAAGTTTGTTCCTGATGCAGGGTATTTATTTTTACTGTTACACCTTTCCATACACCTTCACATGACTCACTCCCTACTTTTATATGAGTCTTTGAAGATATATTTGCTATTCTAGGTTCTATTTTTTATCACACTAAACTACATAGACTCTTCTGAAACAGTCATTTTCACCCCCCTGATAGATATTTTTATGCTTTATCGAGTTAAAATGAGGTTACAGTCCTGGCCGCATATTAGAAAAATATGAGAAATGTAAAGCCTTCTGATATTTAGAAAACTTAGGTATATTTAAGGAATTGTGAGAAATTCAGTGAACTGCTGTCAAGTGCTGGGAGTTCTGGAGACAAAGTCAGAAGAGGACCCATAACTGACAGCTCCTTTTTCCTGAAATGCTTTCTGTATTCCTTTCTTTTCTTCTTGGCAAAGTAAGAATTATTCTCATTTAATTCTATTTTACCCTCATTTCTTTGCTTTTTCCCATATCATGGCTCTGCCCATATATATGCTCTATTGCACAGCACTTAAGCTAAATTTTCTTTCTTTATGCAATTCTTCTCATCTAGCACTCATTAAGTTCTAACTATAAGAAAGGATTTGTAAATGCACTCCACTTTTTCCCCTCTGACAATATTTCTGCATTATCTGAAAACTATCTGATTCTTGAAAGCTTTTACCCCCTCACTCCTATATCTTCTGTAAACTTGCTTAGTTTTCAGAAGCAAGGTATTTGGGGTAGAGGTTCATGGGTGTCTATCATATAAATGCTTGTTAAATAGAATTAGTGAAGGCTACAGATAGAAGGCATTTAGGAAAAACAATCTGATTAAAAGAAGGGGAGGTCCCTCTCCTACCTCTTTGGAGTGTACTTTCTCCTCAATAAACTATTTTTTTGTTTTACCTCTTTAAAAAAAAGAAGGGGAGGTGTGGATAGTTTTAATAATTTATATTAGAACATCATGCTAAGCAAAATAAAATATTCTATTATGTTTTTCCTACCAGGCTTTTTTCTGCTAGTGCCCAGAACATTGTTATTTGGAAGTCACAACTTGAATCTGCCCATCTCATGTTTCATGGAACTCTAGTTTGTTTTTTGTTGTTGAGCTGATCTTAGCCCCTGGAAAGGGTCTCCTTGCTTACCATGGCTATCTTCTTGTATTTTTTTTACTGGGACAAAACATATAAGCTTTCTTGTTACAATGGACCATGGTTCTCACACTATGGGAGGGAAAATTCATACTCTATGATTTCATCATTCAAAACATGAGGGCACAGCCATGACTCTTCAGACATGAGGGAGGATGAAAGAAATTGTTCATTGGGGGATTCCATTGGGCCTTTAATTTAAAGAGCAACATGACCTGAAAATCAGTTCTCAGAGAAAAGGGATAGTATTTACTATTCCCAATTTTTAGGTAATGATGGTGTTATGTGACTTCCTTCTATTTCACAGATGCCTACAGATATGAGAACTGACAATTTCATGAACTCATCCCAGAAAATGTGCTACATACCTCATTGCTGAATATCACTATAGTCACCCTCAAAGTACTCCTCTTAGAACTCTTTCTGGAATGGCCATCAGAGATATCCTATTACCATTAACGTTCTGAAGGTTATCAATATGTGTTCCTTTCAATATTTTACTTATCTTTTGGTAAAGAAAGAAGTCACTGAGGGCCAGATCAGGTAAGCAGGGAGAGTGTTACAATACAATTTTATGTTTACTGGATAAAAACTCACAGACAGTGCTCTGTGAGCTGGTCCATGTCATGAATTGTTGGTGAAAATTTCAGGTTATTTTCACCTAACTTTTTCATGCAGCCTTTTCAGCACTTTCAAATAGTAAACTTGGTTGACTGTTTGTCCACTTGGTATAATAAATTCATAATGATCAATCACTCTGATATCAAAAAGGGTTAGCAACACTGATTTGACTCTTGATTTGGACTGACATTTTTGGTCATGGTGAATTGGCTGACTTCCAATGTCCACTTTGACACTTTGTTTCAGGGTCATATTGGTGCACCCATGTTTTCTCAACAGTGATAACATGGCTCAAAACTTCGTCTTTTCTCTCTAAAAGGTCTCGGCAAACTCCGACTCTCCTTTGCTTTTGCATACACTTTTATCATGCCAAGATTTTCAGTTGAGATTTTTCTGTTTCTCTGTCAATGTTTACTTGGTCTGCTATGCTTCTCAAAGTCAGTCAACAATCTTGAAGCACAATTTAATAAATTTTGTAATGTTTTCATCAGTTCTGCTTGTTACTGGCCACCGTGACCTCTCTTCATCAATGACGCTTTTTCTCCCCTCAGAAAAAGTGTTTAATCCATTTGTACAGCGCCATTTTCTTCATGGCATTATCCCCATAAAGTTGGACTAACATGTTTCTGATTTCATTTCTGCTCTTGCCAGATGTAACAATAAATTTAATGTTTGTTTATTTCTGTAACTCAAGCTCAGACATTCTCAGAACAACACACAAAAACACAGAGCAATAATAATGAACACCACTCAACAAGACACCATCCATGCCATCATGAACAGAGCTTTGAGAAACAGATATACCAAGGTTATGAAACCTTACTGAGTAGTTTGTACAGCGCTGCTAATGTAAGTGCATGGTGGCCAGTTTTCTAATTTAATTGCAAACTAAATAGCTTTAAGCCTTTAATAGAAACTTTAGAATAGGCTATGCTTCAATGCTACTAGTGAAGAAACCTAGGTACTGCTGTGCCATTATATGATGAGCACAAAGGACTGATTCAACCAATTATAATTTTCTACCAAGTGAGAGTAGAATGTTTTAAATGGACACTAATTTTGAGAGAAGTGAAGAGAATTTTTCATCCACATTCCTCCATAATAAATTTCTTTGTGTAACCACTATTGGAAAGAATACAGCAGTTGTTCTCAAATTTTAGGACTTCTAAAAACACAGACTGCTGAACTCCATTCCCAGTATTTCTGATTCAGTGTGTCTGGGGTGGGACCTAATAATTTGCAAGTCTAACAAGACCTCAGGTAATGATACTGGTGTTCTGAAAACCCCACATTAAGAAGCATTGTGTTAATGCATAGCCAGTTGTATTCTGGGCACTGCAAATTGGGATTATTTATAAGTCTTATCTGATAACACATTCATGTTCAGTTGCAGCTGATCAGGAATGCCGATTCAAGCTTTCAAGATTTCACATTTAAGAGATGTAAGTTTTTTCATGTTTGCATAGATGCTTTTCTTCCCACTGATTTCAAAATATGAACAGATTTTTGGTGGTGCCTTTACCCTATAAAACCACAGATTCCTAAGGGAATACTAAATTTTGCAATTAAACTCACTCTCCCCTTAATAAAGATACTAAGTAATATTGTTCTCCATTTTGAGATGGTGGGGGCAGGTTGTAATATTTTTTGTAAATCTAGGTGGTATAGAGAAAATTTTGCTTTTTGTGTTAATGTATGCTTTACTCTAGGGCAATTTCCTGTCCCTCTCAATCAAAAATTATCTTCAAGTAACTCTTAATTATAAAATTACATGCATAATCTTTTTTATAGACATAGCATCTTTATAACATCCTAATTGTAGAGAGCAAGTATAAAATAACTTGTAATCTATATAATAATTATATGTATATTTGTGATATATATACATATATGTCACAAATATATGTGTAATAATACACATTATGTATAATATATGTGCAATAAAGAAAATATATCTTTCAATATACAATATCCAGACATGATAAAAAAACAAATCTAGTGATGTTAGAAGTTGGTCTTTGTAAATAGGACAGTTGCAAATGTAGAAGGATAGAAATGCCTGGTGTAGGGGTTTTGAAGACAACATGCTGCATTGCCATCTGTGACTTAACATTTCTTGGTAAAGTTCTACACAAATTAAAATAGAACCAGTCCCTAATTCTTTATAAGATAAATTCAGTGAATATTAAAAACAGGTATGCTACTGTGGGTTATGATCTAGCAAATATGACTTCCCTGCCCCTCTGGGTGGAATGCACTTTCTTATTCTATTGATGTGGGACTCTATCATGGTTTGTTTTGAACATTGTGAGGTTGACAGACATGACAAAGCAGAGGACTTAAATGTGTTAGTGTGGTTGGGCTTGGCTCTTTGTGTGCAAGGGATCTATTTTGAGAAAAGCATGCTCTGGGTAGCCTCTGGGTTCTAGGGTGAAAGTACGTGGAACTGTCATGAATTCAATTCGAATTCTGAAACCAAGCTCAGACAACCTGCCTCATGTACATAGCTATCCATGTAAGCCCAGCCAAGAATCAGCCAAACTGAAATAGAACTGAAACAAAATGTGTTATTATAGACTTTTCATTTTCCATCGCTACTGTAACAAATCAACCTAAATTTATAGGCTCCATACAATACAAATTTGTTATCTTACAATGTAACTTCTGGAGAATCCAGAGGAGTACATGTTTCTTTGATTGTTCCCAGATACAGAGGGCACCATCATTTCTTGGCTTTTTTCCCTCTTCCCTAACCTTTAGAGCAAGCAAAAATTTAGGTTCTTCTCACCCTGCCATCTTTCTGGTTCTCTCTCATTCTGCCTCTTTCAGTAACTTATAAATGCCCTTTTGTATCCAAGGTTATCACACCTTACTGAGTTGTTTGCTCAGTGATACCAACATAAGTGCATGGTAGCAAGTTCATAAAGTTAATTGTCAGAATTTGGGCATGATGACAATTTGGATGAACCATTCCAGAAAAAGAGTTTCAAAATTGCTTTGAAGCATGGACTAGGCGCTGACCTCGGTGCATACCTTTCCAAAGGGAGTACTTTGAAGGTGAGCATAGTGATATTCAGAAATGAGGTATGTATCACTTTTTCTAGGATGAGTTTGCAAAATTAATTGTCTGACTGTGTATGTTAATAAATAAAAATATTACTGAAGTCAATGCCTGAGAGTTTACTTGCCATATTTTCTTCTAGGAGTTTTATGATTTTAGGTCTTATATGTAAGTCTTTAATCCATTTCTAGTTTATTCTTGTATATGGCAAAAGAAGGTGGTCCAGTTTCATTTTATTTTGCACGTAGATGTCCAGTTTTTCCACCACCATTTATTGAATAGATTGCCTTTACATTAATGAACATATATTCTTGCTTCCTTTATTATAGATTAAATGATCATATAGGCATGGATTTATTTCTGGGCTTTCTGTTCTATTGATTTTATGCCAATCATGCTGTTTTGATTAATACAGTCTTGTAGTATAATTTTGATATAGATAGTGTGACAACTCCTGCTTTGTTCTTTTTTTCTCAGGGTTGCTGTGGCTATTCAGGGCCTTTTCTGGTTCTATATAAATTTTAAGATTATTTGTTTTAGTTTTGTGAAAAATGCCAGTGGTATCTTGATAGGGATTCCACTGAATCTGCACATTGCTTTGGGTAGATTGGATATTTTTAATTCTTCCAATCGATGAGCATGGTATATATTTTCATTTATTTGTATCTCCTTTTATTTTGCTATTTAATGTCTTATAATTTTATGGGTACAGAATTTTTACTTCCCTGGTTAAATTTATTTCTAAGTATATTTTTTATGCAACGGTAATTTATTTTTCTGGTAGTTCATTATTGGTGCATAGAAATATAACCAACCTCTGAATATTAATTATGTACACTGCTACTTTACTAAATTTATTTATCAGTTCTATAGTTTTTTGATGGAATCATTGGGGTTCTCTCTATATAGTATCATGTCATCTGCAATTAATGACAGTTTTACATCTTTCTTTCCCATTGGATGCTTTTTATTTCTTTTCCTTAATTTCTCTCTCTCTCTCTCTCTCTCTCTCTCTCTTTCCTTCTTCCTTCTTTCTTTCTTTCCTTTCTAAACTTTTTTGTTTGATTCATGTGGCTAGAACTTCCAGTACTATGTTGAATTAAAGTGGTGAAAATGGGCATCCTTGTCTTGTTTATGATCTTAAGAGGCATGTTTTTAGCTTTTCCTCATTGAGAATATTAGCTGTGGGTTTGTCATTTATGGCCTTTAATATGTTGAGACATATTCTCCTTATTCCCATTTTGCTTGTAGTTTTTATCATTAATGGCTGCTGGATCTTGTCAAATGCTTTTTCTGCATCTATTGATATGACTATGTAATTTTTATTTTTAATATTGTTTATGTGGTGTATCACATAAATTGATTTGCAAATATTATATCAACCTTAAATAACAAAAATGAATTCCACTTAATCCTTTTTATTTATTTATTTATTTTGCTTTTTTAAAAAAATATATTTAGGTGACATTCATTAGTAAATATTACATGGATCCCAGGTGTACAATTCTACATTCCATCTTCTATGGGTTGTATTATGTGTCCATCACCCATATATTTATGTGCCTGTCTCTTGTTCCCCATCTCCCTACCCCCTTAATCTCAGGTAATTACTTAATTATTGATGTGTCCATGAGTTTTATTTGTTGCTTTTGATTTTCATTTAACAATCAAACTAAATTCCTCTATCCCTTTCCCTTATATTACCCATTCTCCCATTACTCTTCCCACCTTAAAGAAGTTCCTCTAACATTCTTTGTACTACTGGTTGGTGGTGATGAATTTCTTTAGCTTTTTCTTATCTAAGAAGCCCTTTATCTTTCCTTCAATTTGAATGCTAGCCTTGCTGTATACATTATTCTTGGTTGTAGATTCTTGGTTTTCATCACTTTGAATATTTTCTACCAATCCCTTCTGGCCTGTAAAATTTCTGGTGAGAAATCAGCTGAGACTCGAATGGGTGTCCCTTTACAAGTTACTACTTGCTTTTTTAGAATTTTTGTCTTTTTCATTAACTTTTGCCATTTTTATCATGATGTCTCTTGATGTGTTCTTGTTTGGGATTTTCTGTGCATCCTGGACTTGTATGTCTATTTCCTCCACTAGGTTAGGAAAATTTTCATTCATTATTTCTTCAAATAATTACTTAATTCCTTGCTTTTCCTCTGTCCCTTCCAGCACACCTATTATTCTGATATTCTTCTGCTTAAAATTGTCTCAGAGGAATCTCACACCATGTTCATTTTTCTGGATTCCTATCTCTATCTGTTCTAAATGGTGTTTTCTCCTGGCTTTTTCTGCACATCACTGCTTTGCGCTTGTATTTTATCTAGTTTGTTGACTTTTATTCCATTTCTCATTTCATTTAACGTAGTCATTATATCTCTCTGGTCCTTTATAATGGTTTGTAAGTCTTCTTTAATGCTTTCTATCTCTTTTGAAATTATCATTCAGTTCCTTAAGCATTTTTATAATCATTTCTTTGAGCTCAGTTTCAGATGTGTCAACTGTCCCCACCTCTTTAATTCTCTGGTTTCTCATATTTGCAATCTCTCTGGATCCTACAAGTGGCAGTTTCTTTGGTGTTCACTGCTGGTACTGGGTTGACAGAGGTCTGTGGGGAAGGGGTGTTTGTGGGTTTGTTTTCTACCTATGGCTCTGGGAGCCATGCAGAGAGTTTGGGCATGATTGCACCTTTCTGATCTTGTTTTTCCCTATGCACAAATTCTGCCCCGAGCCTTGGGGTTACTCCTGTATGGTGGTCTTTCAGATTGTCCTGGTTGTGGGCTGAGAAACACGTATGAAGACCCATCTTTTCTTCTCCTTCCCAGGCAGACCATTCCTGTTGCAACTTCTCACTGCCCAGCTCCTCCCCTTCCTAAGGAAACAGCAGTGAAGACAAACAGCTGCCGTTTGCAGACCAGTCTTCACCTCCTGGGGCCAAAGTGAGGTGGTTGCAGTATCTCATGCTCCGCCTATGGGCCTCCTTTCCTCTGTCCCACAGACTGAATAAGGCCTGGAGTGTTCTCCCACTGCTTTCTTCCTCTTCTTTCCCACAGCAGTGGAGTTCCAAATGGGGACTGCATGGCTGTGTCCCCACTTTTCTCCTTATTTCTCCTTTGTTTAATCCTCTGCTGCCTCTAGGTATCTTAATGCAATGAGTGGGTTTCTTGGTTGTAATTGTGCATTGTGTAGAGGGTCCTTGGTTGAGGTATAGGTGTTTTCTTAGTTGTAATCTACAGAGTTCTTTGGAGGTCCCTCTCACGCTGCCATTTTGTTGTGTTTCCCACTTAATCTTTTTAATTTATTGCAAAATTTGTTTTGCTAATATTTTGTTGAGAATTTTTGCAACTATGTTCATTAGGGTTATTGGCCTATAGTTTTGTTTTTGTTGTTGCTTTGTGATGTCTTTGTCTGGTTTTGGAATTAGAGTAATGGTGACCTCATAAAATGAACTTAAAAGGCTTTCTTTGTCTTAGATTTTAAAAAAGAGTTTCAGAAGAATACATATAAATTAATTTTGAATGTTTGGTAAAATTTACTGGCAAAGCCATCTGGTCCAGGACTTCTGTTTGTTGGAAGCTTGTTGCTTATTGATTCAATTTTATTGGTAGTAATTGGTCTGTTCAAATTTTGTCTTTCTTCTGAATTCAGCCTTAGAAATTTTATGCCTCTAGGAATTTATTTATTTCTTGCAGATTGTCCAATTTGTTAGTGTATAGTTGCTCATAGTATTTTCTTAAATTTTTTTTGTTTGTATTTCTTTGGTGTTGGTTGTCACTTTTTTCTCATTTCTGATTTTATTTATTTGTGTCTTATCCCTTTTTATCTTGAGGAGTCTGATTAAAAGTTTGTAAGTTCTGTTTACCTTTTTAAAAAACTAGCTCTTGGTCTTATTGATCTTTTTTATTGTTTTTTATTTTTTATTTTGTTTATTTCTGCTCTGATATTTGTTATTTCCTTTCTTGTACTCCTCTTGGGCTTTGTTTGCTTTTTATTTTTCTGGATTCCTTAGATGTAAAGTTAGACTCTTTATTTGAGATTTTTCATGTTTCTTTAGGTAGGCCTTCATTGCTGTGAATTGCTCTCTTAGGACTGCTTTTGCTGTGTGGCCTATAGATTTTGGGTAGTTGTGTTTTTGTTTTTGTTTGTCTCAGGTATCTTGTGATTTCTTCTTTAATCTCATTGTTGGCCCAATTATTATTTACTTGCATGTTATTTAATTTCTATGTGTTTGTATGATTTTCAGTTGTATTTTTGTTTTGTTTTGCTTTTTTTTGTAGTTGATTTCTAGTTTCATACCACTGTGGTCAGAGAAGCAACTTGATATAATTCCAATCTTCTTCAATTTATTGAGACCTGTTTTGTGGCCTACCATGTTGTCTTTCTTGGAAAATATTCCACATGCACTTGAAAAAAAAATGTATGTTCTGCTACTTAGTGGTAAAAGGATATAAAAATATCAATTAAATCAATGTGGTAAACAGTGCCATTTAAGTGTTGGTTTTCTGTCTAGAAGATCTGTTCATTGGTGTCAGTGGTTTGTTAAAGTTCCCTACTATGATTGTGCCACTGTTGATCTCTGCCTTAATGTTGCTTGATATTTTCTTAATATATTTAGGTGCTCCTCTGTCAGGTGCATACAAGTTTACTGAAGTAATATCTTGTTGGTTTGATCTCTTTATTATTATGTAATGTCCTTCTTTGTCTCATATTTTGGTCTTTATTTTTTTAAAGTCTACTTTGTTTGATATAGGTATTGCTAACTGAGCTCTTTTGTTTTTTCCATTCACCTGAAATACTTTTTTCCATCTGTTTATTTTAGTCTGTGTCTGTCTTTGCATCTGAGTTGGGTCTCTTGTAGAGAGCATATGCTTGGATCTTTTTTTCTTATCCATTCAGCTATCCTGTATGTTTTGATTGGAGCATTTAATCCACTTACATTTAAAGTGATTATTGATAGGTACATGATTATAGGTAATGCCCATACAACATGGTTATTAGGTTTTGAAAAATGTCATGTTATATAAATCCATGATATATATAAAAAAGAATTAGTAAAGAAAGAGTTTTAGCATCCAAACATTTAAAAAACATGCTATTATATATTTGTAAGTAAGAGAAGTATTTTTTAATTGTTGAATTTATCAGGGTGACATTGGTTAGTAAAAATTACATAGGTTCCTGGTGCACAATTCTATGTTACATTCTCCATGTGTTTTGCATTATGTGTTCATCACCCAGAGTCAGTTCTATTTCCATTACCATATATTTGTGTCCCTGTCCCTTCTCCCCCACCCCCTTCCTCCCTTACATTCAGATAACTACTAAATTATTGACTGTGTCCATGAGTTTTGTTTCTTTGTTGTTTTCAATTTTATGTTCCACATATTAGTAAAATCATGTAATTCTAGGTTTTTTCTGCCTGGTTTATTTCACTTAGCATGATGATTGGGCCATTTTTTAATTGAGATTTTTTCTATTTTGATTCTTTATTATGTTTTTTAGATTCTACATGAAAGTGAGATTATTTGATATTTGTCTTTCTCAGTCAAATCTTAGTGTGATATCTTCTAGTTCCATCCATGTTGTTGCAAAAGGTAAGATTTTATTCTTAATGGCTTAGTAATACTCCATTGTGTAAATGTACCACAGCTTCTTTACCCAATCACTTATTGATGGACATTTAGGTCATTTCCATATTTTGGCTATTGTGAATAATGCCGCAATAACATAGGGGTGCATATATTTTTTCAAATTAGTGTTTTGGATTTCTTTGGATAAATACCCAGGAGTGGATTTGTTGGATTATAAGGAATATATATACTGTTTTCCTTGGTGCTTAGATGAAGTTGCAGTCCTACCAGTAGTATAAAGTGTTCCCTTTTATCCATATCCTCACTAACATTTTTTGTTGATTGATTTATTAATGACAGTCATTCTGACAGGAGTGAGTTGTTATCTCATTATAGTTTTTATTTGCATTTCTCTGATGATTAGTGACGTTGAACATCTTTTCAAGTATCTATTGTCCATCTGTATTTTCTCTTTGGAGAAGTGTCTATTCAGGAGGTCTTCCGCCCATTTTTTAAATTGAGTTGTTTGCTTTTTTAATGTTGAGTTGTATCAATTTCTAATACATTTTGAATATTAACCCTTTGTCAGTTTCTTCAATGGCAAATATTTTCTTCCATTCTGTGGGAGCTATTTTTGTGTTGTTGATGGTTTCTTTTGCTGTAACAAAACTTTTTAGTCTGATGTAGTCCCATTTGTTTATGTGTTCCTTTGTTTTGCTTGCCTGAGGAGATAGATCTCTGAAACTATTGCTAAGGGTAATGTTTGAGAGGTTACTTCCTATATTTTCTTTAAGGAGTTTCATGATTTCAGGTCTCATATCTAGATCTTTAATCCACTCTCTTCTGGCTTGTAAAGTTTCTGCTGAGAAGTCTGATGACTGCCTGATGGGCTTTCCTTTATAGGTTGGAGAAAGTCTGCTAAAATTCAGGTAGTGAGGGGTCCAGTTTTCTTTTTAAATTTGGTGCTTCAGTTCTTTTCATAGGTTTGAAATTTTCCCATCCATTTGTTTGAGTAAGCTCTCTGTAGACTTCTGCTCTGCCCATTCTGGTACTTCTATTTTTTTTTTTTATGTTGTTCTTTCTAATGGTGTCAGGTATTTCTTTTATGGTTTTATTTTTATTCCTTTTGGCTTTCAGTTCTCTCTTCTTCTTCCTTTTGTGACATTTCCATATTTCTGTCTTCTATATCAAAAATTCTTTACTCCATCTGGTCAGCCCTTCTTCCTGTGCTAGCTATTTTATTTTTCATTTCTTTAATTGCCTTTTTTGTCTCCAGAATCGCTCTTTGGTGTTTTTGTTTGTTTGTTTGTTTGTTTGTTTGTTTTTGTTTTGATTTTTAGTTTCAATTTCTTTGGTAAAGTATTTCTTCTGTTCATAGATTTTCTTTCTGAGATCATTTAGCTCTCTCTATGTATTCTGTCAATTTTCTTTGATCTCTCTGAGTGTTTTCAGAAGTGCAGTCTTGAATTCTGTGTTATTTAGATAATTAATCGCACATCTTTCAGTTCTGTTTCTGGAGATTTTTCATTTCCTTTCTGTGCAGCTTTGTTCTCAACGGCACTCATTGTTCTCTTTCTGGGCATAAGGACGCATCCCCTGGCAAATATAAAGAGATCTTTCTTCCACTTCCCAGTGGTGTCACTGCAGCATCTTACAAAATTTTCTTTTGAATACTTAGTCTTCTTACACTGGGAGGTTTTCTGGAAGGCGGACTTTTCCTCTTTGACTCAGTCACCTTGGTTTCATTGTAGATCTTCTTTAGGAGAATGTTGTGGGCAATGGTATTCTATGCCTCTGGTATCCCAGTGTGAGCTGGAGCTGTTGTACCTGTGTGTTGCAGTTTTCCTTAGCTGTCTTGCTGGTCCCAATAATCCCACCTTCCCCAGGAAGGGTGGAGATGGAATTATTGGGAAAGGCATAGGGTAATAATGGTGGGTTCCCTTTTGTGTCTGACTGTAGGCACTAGATTGAGTTGGGTTGGGCAGGGTGACACTTGGGAGAGAGTTAAAGAAGGCCACCAGGCTCTGTGTCCATGGGTTTGTCCTGGAAGTGAGGGCAGTGCAGGCTGTAACTTCTCTCTGTCCTGAGGTTGCGTGCTATCTTGCATATGGGGCTCAGCTGTAACACACACTTGTCCCTTCATCAGAAGCACACAGGGCCAGTGCAGGAAGGCACCATTGTCTGTCTTTTTTCTTCTCCCAAGCCCATACTTCACACAGGATTATGTTTTTTTTCTGGTCAGTCTTTCCGCAACTACTGGTTCTCAGTCTCCAGCTCATCTAGGGCCACTCTGTGGCTGAGTCTGCTGCACTTGTGTGTTGCAGATTCAATGACACCCCACCCCAACTCCACCAATTTCAGCTAGAAAGATGGGGGTGGGGTTTGTTTGCACAGCGTCACAGCCATTTCCCTTTCGTGGCTGACTGCAGACTCTAGGTAGGGTTGGGGAGGCAAAACTTGGGATAGAGTTAATGGAAGCCACCAGGCTCCATGTCCATGGGAATTGCATGGCGGTGAGAGTAGTGTGGATTGTAACTGCTATATGTCCCAAGGTCTCACAACGTGCTGGGTACTGGACTCAGTTGCAACACAAACCTGTCCTTCAGTTTCTGGCTTCCAGTTTCCAGCTTGCTCAGGACTACTCTATGGCTGAGTCAGTACTGCTGTACCCCTCAGCACCTGGCTCCAAGCCCTAGCCTGCCCAGAGCTGTGTAAGGCACTGTGTAAAATACCTTTGCTCAGGCCCTAACTCACTCAGGGTTACACCCGCTTCAGCCACTGGTGTCTCTGCCCTTGTTAGCTCTCAGCTCCCAACCTGTTCTGGTTCACACTAAGTTTTGGCCCATGTTCCCAGGTTCCTAGTTCACTCACTCTTCTGTCGCAAACCACAGCCCCATCTGTCCCTTTTTCCTCTCTCCTGCTCACCTCCATTTCTCTGACCTTCAGACATTTTCTTGTAACAAGTGGTTCTCTTAGCCAAGGCTATACTATACTCAGGGATTCTCTAGTTGAATTCTACTTTCTTATCTGTTGTGTTTTTCAGGACAGGTTTCAAGTATCTCCTCTCATACCATCATCTTGATCGAATGGTTCCAGGTTTATAATTCTACAGTGTGTTGTCTATGTGTTGAATTATATGTTTACCACCCAGTGTGAGTTCTCTTTCCATCACCATTTATTTGGCTCCACCTTCCACCTCTCCAACCCACCTGTTCTCCCTCCTCCTCTCCCCTTGATCTCAGGTAATCACTAAACTATTAATGTGTCCAGGAGTTTTGTTTGTTTGTTTTTTTGTTTGTTTGTTTTTTCTTCATTGCTTTCAGTTTTATACTCCACATACAAGTGAAATCATATGCTTCTTAAATTTTTCTCCATGTCTTACTTCACTTAACACAATGATCTCAAGGTCCATCCATTTTGTTGTAAAGGGCAGTGTTTTGTCTTTTCTTATAGCTGAGTAGCCCTTTGGTTGTTTCCATGTCTTGGCCACTGTGAACAGTACTGCATTGAACATTGGAGTACATATGTCTTTGCAGAATAAGGTTTTCAAGTTTTTGAGGTAGATCCCCACAAGGGAGATTGCTGGGTCATATGGTAACTCCATTTCCAATTTTCTGAGGAACTCCGCACTGTCTTCCATAGCAGTTGTACCAATTTGCATTCCCACCAGCAGTGTGCAAGTCTTGCTTTTTCTCCATATCCTCACCAGCACTTGTTATTCCTTATCTGGTTGATAGTATTCTAATATGTGTAAGGTGATATCTCATGATTTTGATTTCCCTGATAGTTAATGAGGATGAGCATTTTTTAATGTGTCTGCTGGCCATTTGTATTTCTTCGTGGGAGAACTGTCTTTTTAGTTCTTCTGCTCACTTTTTAATTGGGTTGTTTGTTTTTTTATTGTTAAGTCTTATTAGTTCTTTATATATTTTAGATATTAGACCCTTATCTGATGTGTTATTTGCAAATATTTTCTCCCATTCAGTTGGCTGTCTCTTTGCCTTGTTGATGGTTTCTTTGATTGTGCAGAAGCTTTTTAGTTTGATATAGCCGCATTCATTTATTTTTGCTTTTACTTCCCTTGCCTTTGTGGTCAGGTTCATGAAGTCTTCCTTGGGCCCTTGGTCTATAAGTTTCATGCTTCTGTTTTCTTCTATACAGTTTATTGTTTCAGGTCTTATATGAATGTGTTCAATCCATTTAGAGTTAATTTTAGTACAAGCTGAGGGTTTACAGCTCAGATTCATTCTTTTGCATACATTTTTCCAGTTTTCCCAGCACTATCTACTAAAGAGGCTGTCTTTTCCCCATTGCATATCTTTTTGCTGATTTATCATAAATTATTTGTCCATAAATTTGGGGATTTATTTCTGGGTTTTCAGTTCTGTTCCATTGGTCTGTGTCTGTTTCTCTGCCAATACCAAGTTGTTTTCATTATTGATGTTTTGAAATATAAATTGAAGCTGGAAAGTGTGATATTACCAGCTGTATTCTTTCTACGTAGTATTGTTTTGGCAATCTGAGGTGTTTTATTTTGCTTATAAATCTGATAATTTTTAATATCTATTTTGTAAAAGTATGATTGTGAGATTTTGATAGTAATTACATTAAATGTGTAAATTGCTTTGGGTAATACGGCCATGTTAACAATGTTAAGTCTTCCTATCCATGAACATGGAATAGCTTTCCATCTATTTGTGTCCTCTTTGGTGTCTTTCAAAAATGTCTTATAGTTTTCTCTGTATAAGTTTGTCATGTTCTTTGTTAAATTAATTCCTAGGTATTTCATTCTTTTTGTTGTGATAGCAAAAGAAATTGACTCTTTCATTTCTTTTTTCTGAAGATTTGTTGTTTTTATATAGGAATGCTTTTTGTTTTTGTACATGATTTTTGTATCCTATTACTTTACTGTATTTATTTGTTTCTAAGAATTTCCTGGTGGAGTCTTTGGAATTTTCCATATTAAGTGTCATGTCATCTGCAAACAGTGATAATTTGACCTCTTCTCTCACAAGTTGAATACTTTTAATTTTTTTCTCTTGCCTGATTACTCTGTCTAAAACTTCCAGTACTGTAACAAATAGCAGTGGTGACAGGGGACATCCCTTTTTTCTGATTTTAGGATAGTAGGCTCTAGCTTTTCCCCTTTCAGTATGATATTAATGGAGGGTTTGTCATATATGGCCTTTATTATGTTGAGATACTTTCCTTCTATACCCATTTTTTTCAGTGTTTTGTGCATATATGGATGTTGTATCTTTTCGAATGCCTTTTCTCCATCAATTGATAGAATCATATGGTCTTTATCTTTTTTATATATATGGTATATCACATTGATTGATATTTATTTTTTGAACCATCGTTGTGCTTCTGGAATGAATCCCACTTGATCATGATATATAATCTTTTTGATGTATGTTGTATTCTATTTGCTAATGTTTTCAGAATTTTTGCATCTGTGTTTATCAGAGATATTGGTCTATGGTTTACCTTTATGTGTTGTCTTTACCAGGCTTTGGTATTAGGATAATGTTGGACTCATAGAATAAGTTAGAAAGTACTGCTTCATCTTCAATTTTCTGGAGGAGTGTGAAGAGGATCGGTGTTAATTCATTTTTAAATATTTGGTAACATTCATTGGTGAGATCATCTGGTCCAGGGCTTTTGGATAATCTTCTCAATTTCTTTATAATTGATTGGCCTATTTATATTATCTAGTTCTTCTTGGTAGTCTAGGTAGGCTATAAGTTTCTAGGAACTTGTCCATTTCTTCTAGGTTGTTAAATTTAGGGACATAATGTTTTTCACATTTTCTTATAATCCTTTGTATTTCTGTGGTATCAGTAATAATTTCTCTGGTTTCTTTTCTAATGTTGGATATTCGTATTCTTTTCTGTTACCCTTTGATTAGTCTAGCCAAGGTTTTATCAATTTTGTTCACTTTCTCAAAGAACCAGCTCTTTGTAGCATTAATTTTTTCTATTGTCTTTCTGTTCTCAATTTTGTTTAGCTCTGCTTTAATGTTTATTAATTTCCTTCTGCTGACATTGGGTTTTGGCTATTCTTCATTATTTAGTTCTTTAAGATGCAATGTTAGGATGTCTAACTGCGATTTTTCGTGCTTCTTAAGGTATGTCTATAACGAGGTTAATTTTCCTCTAATGACTGCTTTCACCGTGTCAATAATGTTGATATGTTGTATTTTCATAATCATTAGTTTCTATGCATTTTTAATCTTTTATTTGTTCTTTTATCCAGTCATTTTATTTATTTATTTATTTAATTCATTTTTATTGTTAGACTTATTGGGGTGACATCTGTTAGCAAGGATTACATAGGTTTCAGGCAAACTGTTCTCCAGGGCATTGTCAACTTGTTGTATAATAAGTTCACCACCTAGTATGACTTCTCTTTCCATCACCTTATATTAAGTTTCCCCTTCCTCCTCTCCCACCCACTCCCATTTCTCTCCTCCCTAATGCACTTATCCCCAAAAAACATTAAACTATTCATTGTGTTCATGGGTTACTTGTTTGTTTGTTCATTTCTTTTTTCTTTGCTTTCAGTTTTATATTCCGCATATGAGTGAAGTCATACAGTTATTTGTTTTTTCTGTCTGGCTTATTTTACTAAGCATGATGATCTCCAGGTCCATCCATTTTGTTGCAAATGGCAATATTTCATCTTTTCTTATAGCTGACTAATATTCCACTGTGTATATGTACCACCACTTCTTTATCCAGTCATTTGTCGCAGGGCACTTTGGTTGTTTCCATGTTTTGGCCATTGTGAACAGCACTGCGATGAACATTGTGGTACATAATTCTTTGCGGACAAAGGTTTTCAAGTTCTTCGGGTAGATCCCCAGAAGGGGGATTGCTGGGTCAAATGGTAACTCCATTCCCAATTTTCTGAGGAACCTCCACACTGTCTTCCACAGTGGTTGTACCAGTTTGAATTCCCACCAGCAGTGTACCAGAGTTCCTTTTTCTCCACATCCTCTCCAGCACTTGTTATTCCTTGTCTTATTGATAACAGGTGTGAGGTGGTATCTCATTGTGTTTTAGATTTGCATTTCCCTGATAGTTAATGAGGATGAGCATTTTTTCATATTTCTGCTGGCCATTTGTATTTCTTCATTGGAGAAGTGTGTGTTTAGTTCTGCCCAAATTTTAATTGGGTTGTTTGTTTTTTTGTTAAATCTTATTAGTACTTTATATATTTTAGCTATTAGACCCTTATCTGATGCATTATTTGCAAGTATTTTCTCCCATTCAGTTGGCTGTCTTTTTGCCTTGTTGATGGTTTCTTTTGCTGTGCAGCTTTTTAGTTTCATATAGTCCCATTCATTTATTTTTGCTTTTACTTCCCTTGCCTTTGAGGACAGGTTCATGAAGTCTTCCTTGAGTCCTAGGTCTATAAGTTTAGTACCAATGTCTTCTTCTATACAGTTTATTGTCACATTCTTTGTTAAGTTAATTCCCAGGTATTTCATTCTTTTTGTTGTGATAGCAAAATGAATTGACTTCCTCATTTCTTTTTCTGAGGATTTGTTGTTTGTATAAAGAAATGCTGTTGATTTTGGTACATTGATTTTGTATCCTGCGACTTTACTATATTTGTTAATTGTTTCTAATAGTTTCCAGTGGAATCTTTGGAATTTTTTATATAAAGGATCATGTCATCTGCAAATAGTGACAATTTGACCTCTTCTTTCCCAGATTGGATACCTTTTAATCCTTTCTCCTGCCTGATTGCTGTGGCTAGAACTTCCAGTACTATATTAAATAACAGTGGTGACAGGGGGAATCCCTCTCTTTTGCTGACTTTAGGGGAATAGGTTTCAGCTTTTCCCCATTCAGTATGATGTTAGCCAAGGTTCTGTCATATATGACCTTTATTATGTTGAGATAATTTTCTTCTATACCTATTTTATTTAGTGTTTTGATCATAAATCGATGCTGTACCTTGTCGAAAGATTTTTCTACATCAATTGAAATGACCATATGGTCTTTATCTTTGATTTTGTTTATGTGGTGTATCACATTCATTGATTTTCATATGTTGAACCATCCTTGTGCTCCCTGGATGAATCCCACTTGATCATGATGTATGATCTTTTTGATGCATTGTTGTATTCTATTTGCTAATATTTTGTTCAGGATTTTCACATCTGTGTTCATCAGAGATATTGGTCTATAGTTTTCTTTTTTGTGTTGTCTTTTCCAGGCTTTGATATTAGGGTAATGTTGGCCTCATAGAATGAGTTAGGAAGTATTGCTTCCTCTTCAATTTTTTGGAAAAGTCTGAGGAGGATAGGCATTAATTCTTCTTTGAATGCTTGGTAGAAATCATTGGTGAAACCATCTGGTGCAGGGCTTTTGCCTTTAGGGAGATTATGGATAGTCCTTTCAATCTTGTTGCTACTGATTTGTCTATTCAGATTATCCAGTTCTTCTTGGTTCAGTCTTGGTAGGCTATAAGTTTCTAGAAACTTGTCCATTTCTTCTAGGTTGTTAAATTTCATGGCATAAAGTCCTTCATAATATTTTCTTATAATCCTTTGTATTTCTGTGGTATCAGTGTTAATTTCTCCCCTTTCATTTCTAATTTTGGATATTTGTGTCTTTTCCTTTCGTCCTTTGATTAGTCTCACCAGGGGTTTGTCAATTTCATTTACTTTCTCAAAGAAACAGCTCTTTGTAATATTATTTTTTTCTATTGTCCTTCTGTTCTCTAATTGGTTTAGCTCTGCTTTAATTTTTATCATTTCTTTTCTTCTGCTGACTTTGGGTTTTGTCTGCTCTTCTTTTTCTAGTTCTTTAAGATGGAATGTAAAATGTTTACTTGTGATTTTTCTTGTTTCTTAAGATAGGCCTGTAGTGATATAAATTTCCCTCTTATTACTGCTTTTGCTGTGTCCCAGTAATTCTGATATATTGTATTTTCATTGTCATCAGTTTCTATGTATTTTTAAATCTTTTTTATTTGTTCTTTTATCCAGTCCTTTTTTAGTAAGCTGTTGTTTAATTTCCATGTATATATGCGGGTTTTTTGCTTTTCTTTTACAGTTGATTTCCAATTTCAAAGCTTTGTGGTCTGAGAATATACTTGGTATGATTTTGATTTTCTTGTATTTGCTGAGGCTACTTTTGTGTTCCAGCATGTGGTCTATCCTTGCGAATGTTCCATGCTCACTAGAAAAGAAGGTATAGTCTATTTTTGGTTGATGAAGTGTCCTGTAAATGTCAATTATGTCCAATTGTAATAATGTGTCATTTAGAGCTGATATTTTCTTATGTAGTTTTTGTTTAAATGGTCTGCCCATGGCTCTTAAGGGGGTGTTTAAGTCTTCCACAATGACTGTACATTTTTTAGTTTCTTCTTTGAGATCTGTTCATAGTTGCTTTGCATATTTTGGTGCTTCCTGATTGAGGGCATATATATTAATTAGTGTCAAGTTTTTTTGTTATTGCATGGTGCATTTTATCACTATGTAATGTCCATCTTTGTGTCTTGTTGTTTCTTTTAACTCGAAGTTTGTTTCATCAGATATGAGTATAGCAACTCCTACTTTTCTCAGGTTACCATTTGCTTGGAGTCTTGTTTTCCATCCATTCACTCTGAATCTGCATTCATCCTTATGGCTGTGGTGTGTCCCTTGGAGACAGCATATGGATGGATTTTGTTTTTAAATCCAGTCTGCTACTCTGTTTCTTTTTTGTTTGTGAGTTTAGGCCATTAATATTTAAGAAATGATTGATATGTGAGGATATCCTATGGCCCGTACTTACTTTTTTTTTTCCTTTTTATTGTCCTTACTCTATTCACTTATTCTGGTATTTTGTTTCAGGTCAAAGAGCCTCATTTAATATTTCTTGAAATTCTGGCCTCATGCTAGCAAATTCCTTCAGCTTCTTTGTGTATGAGAAGGTCTTTATTTCTCTGAAAGATAATTTTGCTGAATAATTTATTCTTGGCTGGACGTTACTCCTCTTTAATAGTTTTAATATTTGATTCCACTCACTCCTGGCTTGCACAGTTTCTGCTGAGAAGTTTGGTGGCCTCCTGATGGATTTTCCTCTAATGTTTATAGTTCTTTTCTTTTTGGCTGCCTTGTAAATTGTCTCTTTGTCTTTGGTTTTTGACATCTTTAGTACAATGTGTCTTGGAGAAAATCTGCTAGGGTCAAGGTATCTAAGTGGTCTATTTTCTATGTGAATTTGGGGTTCCAGCTCTTTCCATAAGTTTGGAAATTTCTCGTCTACTATTTGTTTGAGTATGATCTCTGTAGAGTGCTCTGCTCCTTCTTTTAATCCTAGTATCCTGATACTGTTCTTACTCCTGAAGTCAGATAGTGTTTGCAGAGTTCTTTCAATCCTTTTGGTACTGTATTCAGTATCTTCCTCTTTCTGAGATGTTTTCATGATCTGATCTTTGATATCACTAATTCTTTCCTCCATCTGGTTAGCCCTGTTTTCTATGGCAGTTATTTTATTTCTCACTTCTTTTATTGTATTATTTATTCTTCAATTTTTTGCTTTGTTCTTTCTTATAGTTTGAATTTCTTTGTTAAATTGTTCCTTTTTTCATTAGTTTCCTTTCTGAGATCATTCTTCTCAGCCATGGTTTTCTACCAGTATGTTTTCATTATTCTGACAGTCTTTAGAATGGCTACCTTTTATTGTCTGTCATTTAGTTCACAAATTTCTTGATCTATAAAATTTCTCTCTGGAGATTTTTCATCTTCTTTCTGAGTCGCTTTAAATCCTAAGTTACTCATATTTTTTGTTGTTTTCTTCTTGTTTAGCAAAAGGACTTTATTTTCAGAAGAGCCTCGGTGCTCTAGTTCTTTCTCTGATTAGTATTTTTGTGGTGTTTTGCTGTAGAGCAGAGAGTAGGTGGTACCGGGGGGCAAGTTTTGTGAGAGAAGGAGATGTTTAAGCAGTATCTGTGGTCTCCAGCAGCATTTGGGGGTGGGCCCTGTTGGTCCATGGTCTCTCCACTTCCTGTAGTTTATTGGGAAAGCTGCTGGAGAAGCAGAGGCCGAAAAAGAGGGAGCTGGTGCTGCTCCACTTCCTGTATTTTGTTGGGGAAACTCTGGGAGATGGGGGAGGCCAATGGGATGCAGACTGAGACCACTCACATTGATTTGGTTGAATGTTGTCAAATCTGCCTTTTCTACCTTCTCCTATGTTGTACCCAAGGCCATGTTTCAGTGGTTCATTTCCATGGCAACTCATGTCTGTTTTTTCAAGGGTCAGCCACACGAGGGCACTGGGCGTTTATGCACCATGTACTGGGAGTGTTGGGCTATGTCCAGCATGCATGTGCCATGAGGCAGGAGTCGCAGGCCACAGAAGTGCACTAGGCACACATGCACCTCATGTCAGGAGCCACAGGCTGTGTGTGCATTGTGTGTTTGTGCCGTAGGACACGAGGGCACTGGGAACCAAGGTGCTGTATCTGGGGCTTTATTCCTATTTTATTTTTTTAATTCAATTTTTGTTTATATTTAGGTATTGGTCTTTAGTATTATAAAGAAATTTTAGGGAGTTCCCTGATGGTGTAGTGGCTTGGGGCTTCGGTGCTGTCGGTGCTGCGGCCTGGGTTTGATTCCTGGTCAGGGAACTATCCACATACCAAAAAGCAAAAAAAAAAAAAAAAAAAAAAAAAAAAAAAAAAAAAAAAAAAAAAAAAAAAAAAAAAAAAAAAAAAAAAAAAAAAAAAAAAAAAAGAAAAGAAATTTTAGAATTTATTTTTTTAACATATTATGGTACAAGGAATTTTATGTAACAATTATAAAACAGAAGAACAGATACAAGGTATAAGAAATTTTACATATAAAAATGTTTATACAAAAAACAATTATCATATTCCAGGGTATTATTTTGTATATGGATATTATTTTAATTTCTAGAGTTACACTTTTAACTCATAAGAATAAATAGAAGAATTAAATACATTTATATACATATGGAATTAGTACTATGAATGTATAACGTGCATCCTTATTTTCCCCTCACAAGTTTGGGCAAGGAAATACACACTACACACAGCAAAATATTTCTGAAGGTTTCCCCTATTCTTTTTTTTTCTTTTTTTTTTTTTGAGACATCTTTGTTTTCTCATTCTGGTACCTCTCTGTGTTTGCTTCTATATATTATATAGATATCCTATGTTTCTCAGTCTTTGCTCGGTGTCCTTATATAGTATGTGTTCTGTGTGGTTCAATGGTGCCATCTCCTTCATCTCCTGTGTGTTTGTTCCAGGAGTGTCCCTTGAGTTTATTGTGTGTTGTCTTCTGTTGTAGTTAAGCCTTGATTGTTTTTAATGTGTCAGTAGGTAGGACTGACTCCCAGGCTGACTGACTGTGGTCATTGCTATGTCCACAGTGTTTAAACTGCTGTGTGGGAGCTGACCCCTCAAAGGGGGGTTCACTTGTGCCTGTTGAGACCACATTTTGGATGTGTGATTTGTGGGACCAACTCAGTAGTGCTCTGGTATGGTCTGTAGCTAGTTTCTGGGTGTGTTGTTCTGGTGTCTTTTGGGAGGGACTTTCCAGCAGGCCAATTTCAGCCTGGCCTGTTATCAGCTCACAGCTACCTGGGAGGAGCCATAAAGCTATCTGTGGTTGCCACTGCCTGTGCTGGACCTGAAGGCATGTCAGGATGGCCTCATTGTGGACAGAGGCTGGCTAGCACTAGCAGTGACCCTGAGGCAGCTTAGCCAAAGACCCAGGGACTCCTAGGCCTATTACCACCCAATGGCTGCTTATAAGGCCCAGCTGTTGAAAGAGCCTTTTTGGTGCATGAGCTGGCTGGTTGACCAGTGTTTAGAGTATTCTCAGCAATGCAGCACTTGCTGGGTGAGGTTGAGTTCCAGGGAGTCACAAGGCATGGCCAGTGGTTTTTACAAAGTTATTGTAGATTCAGTTCCTGCACCAGTGCCTGGCCCACAACCACTTTGCACAGTGCCCTGAGAATAGCACAGCAAACCACTGCTGTCCTCAAAATGATTCCTGGCCTGTGACCACTTTGCAATATGCTCTTACACCACCACAGCCAGCCACCATTTGCCTCAGGCTCACAAATCCCCGAAAGTTGCCCAAGAGTGGCTACAACACAGGTTTTGGATCACTGCCCACCACCAAGAGCTCCTCAAGCTGTCCCAGGCCTTTTGCTGCTATAAATTTTTCCTGATTCTGAGACAGTGCTGCCTGCCCAGGTGCTGGGAGTGCCTCTGGTTATGCAGCACTAGGTGGATGAGGTGATATCCCAGAGACCTAAGAAGTGTGGGTGGTAGTTTCTACAAAGTCAATGCAGTCTTCATTCCTACATTGGTGCCAGGCTTGCCACCACCCCACAAAGAAGCCCTGAGTTAGCCACTGTCAGCTTCAGGCTCTCAGGTCCCTGAGAGCAGCCTAAGAGACACTGTTGCACAAGTCTTGGGTCACCTCATACCAGCAAACATTTCTGTAGCTGCTGCTCTTGCTCTGCCTCTGCAAAAAGGCTTCTGTAGAGTGGCGCCAACAGTCCAGCAGTCAAGAGTGCCCTGAGGCAAAGTAGCAAGAGCTGTGCAGAGGTGGGAATCCAGAGCATCACTAAATCACTGCACATGTGTGAAATCCAGTAGACCATTGCAGTCCCAGACTTGGCTTTTGGGAGGAGGGCTCATCATGGAAAAGATAGTATTTTTCTATAGGTTACACATGTATCAGACTCCATACCTTGACAATGGCTCCTGTTCCTCCAGCCCTCACACCAAACCACATAACTCAGTCTTTCCCCACATATCCCTGGGCCTCCCAAGCTGCCCCGATTCCACCAGAAGCTAGGTGAGTATTTATAAGTAAGTCTGTTTGCAGGCTCCATAAGAAGGTGCCTGAGTCTCCAGCTGCCTTCCTAAGACAGACAGACAGTCCTTATTAATTTTCACTGCCAGTGTGTGGGAACTCCTCTTTCTGGCATAGTACCTCTGGGCTGGGGAGACTGGTGTGAGGCTAGGACCCCTCCCTTTTCAGAAGGGATCTCCACCCTTCCACCACTGAGGTGTCCCTCTCAGTATTCATTTACTATCTGTGAGTTTGGGGTCAGAGTGTTCTGCATCTCCAACCCTCCTACCTGTCTCAATGTGGCCTCTTCTTTATATCTTTAGTTACAGGGTTTCTGTTCAACTAGTATTCAGGTGATTCTTGAGGTTGATTGTTCCGTAATTTATTTGTAATTCTGATGTGATTCTGGGAGGCAATAGGCATAGTGTTTACCTAATCTGCTCTCTTGGATCTTTCTTCATAATAGTTTCTTTTATTGTTATCATTTTATTGCTTAGCTGTGACCTCAAATGCAATGCTCAATGTGGAAAGAGGGGGGTGATAGTGGAGTCCCTTGTTTTTATGCTTTAGAAGCATTTAGAAATGCTTCTATCTTTACAATTTAATGTACATTTTTAAGTTTTTTTACTTTCCAATATCTAACACCACTTGTTTCTCATAATATGTTCCTGAAAAACATATAGTTGGTCTAAGATTTTACACCTATTTGCATTAGGTATTTGTAACATCATATAATATTTATATAGTTGCTAAGTTGATTTGTGTCCTGTTTTCCAATTTTAATATTCATTTCATATGTCCCTTCTCTCCAAAACCTCAAATATCTGGTAGATGACAATTATATGATAAAATAAATTAAGAAAACACACTGGGAGGGAGGGCAAGATGGTGACTGGAGAGGAGGTCTCTAAAGCCTCTCCCAGAAAACACAATTAGACGGCTGCCCAGGAGCCAAGAAAGAGGTTCATGTGTGACAAAATGGCAGCTGAGAAATCCGCGCATTGCAAGTAAACACCTGAAGGTTGGAGAGAAAGTATTGAGCAGGAGAGAGGGAAGGAAGCAGAGATGGATTGCAACAGGACCCGATCGCTGATTACTATCTGGGAGCAGCACAGTGCATGGGATGGGGAAAGCCAAGAGGCAAAGAGAGTAAAAGCCAGCAAAGTGGCAGAATGATGGGAGACCATGCGGGAGCTGGGCTGGGGAGCTGGGATTTGGAGCGGCGAGTTGGGGAAGGAGCTTGGGAGCCAGCATCTGGAACTTTCGAGTGGTAGGAGGGCTAAGCGAGGACTTTGAACTGTAGAGACAACACCTCGCCTCCCGGTGCATGTGTGACCTACAGTGCAGGTGAGCATGGCTTCTACACTGGGCGGTGGCTGCCTCAGGACAGGCCCACAGCTTTGGACTTGTGGGGCACACACCTGTTCACACGCCTCTGGGACCTACAAGCTGCAAGCCCGCAGACTCTGCCCCAACAGCTGGACGCTGAAGAAGGCCCAGGAAGAAAGGTGGATTCGATAGCATTCACCACAGCCAGGAGGAACAGCCTCAGCCCACATCATCCAGCTTTTTTAGCATAGGGCAGAAGGTGAACCTGCTCCGGACCACCTTTTCTTGGCCTGTTCCCTCTCAGAGCCCCCAACCAACTAACTACAGGAAGCGGAGGGACCCTGATAGATGCGCAATGCCTCCAAACATAGAAGGAGACCAGAGATAAGAAATAAAGAACCCTCCTCCCTCCCAAAACTTGATCCCTAGTGCCATATAGTATCTGCCCTACAGCAAGACACTGCAAAAGTACTAATCTGGGCTCCTCGGCTGTGCTGCACATAATGCCCTCATGTCAAAGAGGAAGAACCCAGTAGACAAGATGAATTCCTTAAAAACTAAAACTCCTCAGAAAGAAAATGAAATTTATCCAGAAGACAGCTTATTAGACCTAGAAGTTTCTGAACTAAGTGACAGAAAATTTACAGTAGTTGTTCTAAAGACTCTGAGAGAAATGAAAACATACTGGCAGAACATCATAGCTGAAATGAATGACATATAAAAAAAAGATGAACGACATAAAAAAGGAACTCTGTGAACAAAAGGAACAATTTAACAAAGACATTCAAAACATAAAGGAGATTGGGATAGAAATGTGAGAGATAAATAATACAATAAAAGAAGTGAGAAAAGAAATAATTGCCATAGGAAACAGGACCAAATGGATGGAGGAAAGAATTAGTGATATCGAAGATCAGAACATGGAAACAGCTCAGAAAGAGGAAGAAAGGGAATATAGAACCAAAAGGATTGAAAGAACTCTGCAAAAACTATCTGACTCCATAAGACAAAACAACATCAGGATAATAGGATTAGAAGAAGGAGCAGAGCATTCTACATAGAGCATACTCAAACATATAGTAGATGAGAACTTTCCAAACCTATGGAAAGATCTGGAAACCCAAGTTTAAGAAGAAAACGGGTCCACTTGATACCTGGACCCTAGCTGATCATCTCCAAGACACATGGTAATAAAGATGCCCAAAACTAAAGAAAAAGAGACAATTCTCAAGGCAACCAGAGAAGAAAGAACTATAAATTTTACAGGAAAACCCATCAGGCTGGCATCAGATTTCTCAGCAGAAACTCTACCAGCCAGGAGGGAGTGGAATCCAATATTCAAAACTTTAAAAGAGAGGAACTCACAGCAAAGAATAAATTATCCAGCAAAATTATCTTTCAGATATGAAGGTGGAATAAAGACCTTCTCAGACACATGAGCTGAGGGAATTTGCCAGCATAACACCAGCACTCCAAAAACTACTGAAGGCTTTTCAGCCTGAAACAAAACATCAGGACAAATGGAACAAAGTTGGGGCGACAAGAAAGAAAAAAAAATAAAACAAAAACAAACAAAGAAATAAGTAATGGCCACAGGAAATCGTCACATATGCATCATCACTCTAAATGTTAACGGACTGAACTCACCAATAAAAAGACACAGAGTAGCAGAATGGATTAAAAAACAGAACCCATCCATATGCTGTCTTCAAGAAACGCACCTCAGCCATAAGGAAAAACACAGACTCAGAGTGAAAGGATGGGAAACAATACTTCAAGCAAATGGTAACCAGAGAAAATCAGAAGTTGCCATACTGAATTCTAATGAAATAAACTTCACGTTAAAAAAGACAGTAAAAGACAAGGATGGACATTACATAATGATAAAAGGCACAATACAACAACAAGAAGGCTTGACACTAATTAATATATATGCCCCCAAACAAGATGCACCAAAACATACAAAGAAACTACTAACAAATTTGAAAGGAGAAAGTGATGAACACACAATCATTGTGGGAGACTTAAACACCCCGCTAACAGCCATGAACAGATCATCCAAACAGAAAATAAATAAGGAAACATCAGCTCTAAATGACACATTACAGCAGTTGGGCATAATTAACATTTATAGGACACTTCACCCAGCAAAAAGAGACTATTCCTTCTTTTCTAGTGTGCATGGAATATTCTCAAGGATAGACCACATGCTGGGACCCAAAAGTAGCCTCAGCAAATTCAAGAAGATCGAAATCATACCAAGTGTATTCTCAGACCACAAAGCATTGAAATTGGAGATCAACTGTCAAAGGAAAGCAGAAAAAGACACATATACATGGAGATTAAACAACAGCTTATTTAAAAAGGACTGGACAAAAGAACAAATAAAAGATGAGATTAAAAAATATATAGAAACTAATGACGATGAAAATAAAATATATCAGAATTTTTGGGACACAGTGAAAGGTGTAATAAGAGGGAAATTTATATCACTACAGGCCTATCTTAAGAAACAAGAAAAATCACAAGTAAACATTTTACATTCCATCTTAAAGAACTAGAAAAAGAAGAGCAGACAAAACCCAAAGTCAGCAGAAAGAAAGAAAAAATAAAAATTAAAGCAGAGCTAAACCAATTAGAGAACAGAAGGACAATAGAAAAAATTAATGTTAAGAAGAGTTGGTTCTTTGAGAAAGTCAACAAAATTGACAAATCCCTGGTGAGACTAATCAAAGGATGAAAGGAAAGGACACAAATATCCAAAATTAAAAATGAAAGGGGAGAAATTACCACTGATAACGCAGAAATACAAAGGATAATAAGAAAATATTATGAAGGACTTTATGCCACTAAATTTAACAACCTAGAAGAAATGGACAGTTTCTAGAAACTTATAGTCTACCAAGACTGAACCAAGAAGAACTGGATAATCTAAATAGACCAATCCACAGGAAGAAATTAAAACGACTATCCATAATCTCCCTAAAAGCAAAAGTTCTGGAACAGATGGTTTCACCAATGATTTCTACCACGCTTTCCAAAGAAGAATTAACACGTATCCTCCTCGGACTCTTCCAAAAAATTGAAGAGGAAGCAATACTTCCTAACTCATTCTATGAGGCCAACATTACCCTAACACCAAAGCCTGGAAAAGACAACACAAAAAAAGAAAACTATAGACCAATATCTCTGATGAACACAAATGCAAAAATCCTGAACAAAATATTAGCAAATAGAATACAACAATGCATCAAAAAGATCATACATCAAAATCAAGTGCGATTCATCCCGGGAGCACAAGGATAATTCAACATACAAAAATCAATCAATGTGATACACCACATAAAAAAATCAAAGATAAAGACTATATGGTCATTTCAATTGATGCAGAAAAAGGTTTCGGCAAGATTCAACATACATTATTGATCAAAACACTAAAAAAAATAGATATAGAAGGAAAGTATCTCAACATAATAAAGGCCATATATGACAAGCCCTCAGCTAACATCATACTGAATGGGGAAAAGCTGAAGCCTATTCCCCTAAAATCAGGAACAAGACAGGGATGCCCCCTGTCACCACTGCTATTTAATATAGTACTGGAAGTTCTAGCCACAGCAATCAGGCAAGAGAAATAAATAAAAGGTATCCAAATTGGAAAAGAAGAGGTCAAATTGTCACTATTTGTGGATGACATGCTCCTGTATATAAAAAATTCCAGATTCCACCAGGAAACTATTAGAAACAATAAACAAATATAGTACAGTCACCGGATACAAAATCAATGTACAAAAGTCAACAGCATTCCTATAAACAAGTAATGAATCCACAGGAAAAAAAATGAGGAAGTCAATTCCCTTTGCTATCACAACAAAAAGAATGAAATACCTGGAAATTAACTTAACAAAGAACGTGACAGAATTATACACAGAGAACTATAAGATACTTTTGAAAGAAATTGGAACAGACTTTCAGAGTTGGAAAAATATCTCCTGTTCATGGATAGGAAGACTTAACATTGTTAAAATGGCCATTCTGCCTAAAGCAATCTACAGATTTAGTGCAATATCCATTAAAATCCCACAATCATACTTTCGTGAAATAGATAGAAGAATTATTAGATTTATATGGTACCATAAGAGAATTGCCAAAGCAATACTACATAAAAAGAATAAGGCTGGTGGCATTACACTTCCTGACTTCTATTTATATTACAAAGCATCAATAGTCAAAACAGCTTGGTACTGGCAGAAGAACAGAAATATAGACCAATGGAATAGAACTGAAAACCCAGAAATAAACCCATAAATTTATGGACAAATAATTTTCGATAAAGGAGCAAAAAACATCCAATGGGGAAAAGACAGCCTCTTTAGTAGGTGGTGTTGGGAAAACTGGGAAAAATTATGCAAAGAAATGAACCTGAGCTGTGAACTCTCTCCATATACAAAAATTAACTCAAAATGAATTAAAGACCTTCATATCAGACCTGCAACAATAAACTGTATTGAAGAAAACACTGGTACTCAACTTATAGACCTAGGACTCAAGGAAGACTTCATGAACCTGTCCTCAAAGGCAAGGGAAGTAAAAGCAAAAATAAATGAATGAGATGCTTCTGCAAACGAAAGAAACCATCAACAAAGCAAAGAGACAGCCAACTGAATGGGAGAAAATATTTGCAAATAACACAACAGACAAGGGTCTAATATCCAAAATATATAAAGTGCTAATAAGATTTAACAACAAAAAACCAAACAACTCAATTAAAAACTGTGCAGAAGAACTAAACAAACACTTTTTGTCATGAACAAATGCAAATGGCCAGCAGAAATATGAAAAAAATGCTCATCTTCATTAGCTATCAGGGAAATGCAAATCAGAACCATAATGAGATACCACCTCACACCTGTAAGAATGGCTATTATGAACAAGAAAAGGAATAACAAGTGCTGGACAGGGTGTGGAGAAAAAGGAACTCTTCCATACTGCTGGTGCGAGTGCAAACTGCTACAACCACTGTGGAAGGCAGTGTGGAGGTTCCTCAGAAAATTGGGAATGGAGTTACCATATGACCCAGCAATCCCCTTTCTGGGGAGCTACCCAAAAAACTTGAAAACCTTTGTTCACAAATACTTATGTACCCTAATGTTCATTGCAGTGCTGATCACGGTGACCAAAACATGGAAACAACCAAAGTGCCCTGTGACAGATGACTGATTAAGAAACTGTGGTATATATACACAATGGAATACTACTCAGCTATAAGAAAATTAGGTGGTGAACTTATTATACATCAAGTTGACAATGCACTGTAGAATTGTATGCCTGAAACCTATGTAATCCTTGCTAACAGATGTCACCCCAATAAGTCTAACAATAAAAATGAATTAAAAAAAGAAGAAAAGATGAAATATTGCCATTTGCAACAAAATGGATGGACCTGGAAATGATCATGCTTAGTGAAATAAGTCAGACAGAAAATACAAAGAAATGTATGAGTTCACTCATATGTGGAATATAAAACTGAAAGTCACAAAGAAAAAAAGAAATGAACAAAGAAACAAATAACCCATGGACACAATCAATAGCTTAATGTTTATTTGGAATAAGTGGGTTAGGGAGGGGAGAAAGGGGTGGGGGAGCTAAATATAAAGTGATGGAAAGATAAGTCACATGAGGTGGTGAACTTAGTATACAAGTTGACAATGCACTCTAGAATTATATGCCTGAAACCTATGTAATCCTTGCTATCAGATGTCACCCAAATAAGTCTAATAACAATGAATTTAAAAAAAAGAGAGAAAAGAAACACATTGGCTTCTGTACTGTTTCATTCAATATTCAGTCAGAAAAACATATCCAATAAAAGATGTGTGTGTGTTGGGGGAGGGTACATCTGAGATGTGGTGAATTAAAACACAAACAAAACAAAATTAGAGAAAGAATTCCAAAGGAGTGGACTACAAATCCTCCTTTCCTGACTCTTTGAAAGCCTCTACTTTAACCTCTGTATTCTGATGTGATCAACTAGGAAAACAGAAAAGAAGTTCAACTGCTAAATTTCTTAGGGAACACAGAAGTTCCCTTCATAGCTCTTGCCATAAACCCAGTGCCACCCACCAAACTCCCAAGAGAGGCTATGAGATAGGTTTCATCAGTATAACTACCTCTTGGCCCAGTATTCAGACAGTTGAAGATAGGGAACTAGTAATGTTTTTTTCACTCTTCTGAAGATGCTTCCACAATGCTGTGTCTTCTCATTTTTCACTGTCTCAGAAACGTGAGTTTGAGTCAGGGGAATAAACTGCAAAAGACACTTCTTACCCCATAAGAGAGGTCTGTCTATGCAGCTGGTTATGAGAAAGTTGCTTCAAAGCAGAGAAAGTAAGATTTAGAGGCCAGAAAAGTGGATTTTGCTGAGTAACACTTTTTTTCAGACTAATTTGAAGTTTTATTTAATAAACTCCCTAAAAAGAAGTTTAAGTTTGGTGTTAGACTCAGTGATTGAAGAAATTCACAGTGGAGAGCTGCCAGCAAATAAATAAGCAAGTGTTATGTTAGCCAATGAGAAGCATTATTAAGAAAGTTCAAGATATTTACTGTGATATTCTTGAAATTACTAAAAAGAAACAATGACTCACTAAGCATTTGAGAGAAATGTGTGTGCCCAGTACAAAAGATAGACAATTCAGGAAACAACAGAAAGAGATTGGGCAGGGGGAATCAGAAGAACCTTAATAATTACCTTGAACTTTTTTATACTTCAGTGTTCTCACAATAAGGAGAGGGTGCCTAAGTTTAGTGTACGTTTGAGCAGACAGAATGACAGCCAATTCTTTGTGGTGCAGTTTTAGGCATGGAAAGTCATCTCCATCCCCAATGTTTTTCCCAGACTGTGATGTAACTTTTATCTTACTGAGGGCATTGACTTTAATGTAACAATAAGAATTGGATTAGAGAGTGAGTCAATGGAACAGGTCCAAATTGAATAAGAATGGTCACAAATATTTATGAATATAAAATATTTTATACAAAACATGGTGTGAAGCTACAGACTTATTTTGTGAGTTGGATTAGGTGATAGTAAGAGTGAGATAACAAGAGTACATAGCCCAGAGAAGAAGTTGGTATATGTAAAAGTTGGAATTCCTTAGAAAGAAGCTACAAGAATTCCAGGTAATATTCACTTGCATCAATCAAATTAGAACCCAATTTAGTCCAGTGATACATGGTAATGTGTTCAGTCCAGCTTCTGTAAGAAAACATCAAAAAACATAGAGTCAGAGACCTGAGCAGCAGGAAGGAATCTCAATAAAGAACCATCAAATTAAGTTTCCTGGCTTTGTGTGACTGAATTAGTGAGATGATTGAAAACTATAGGCATGACTGGAATAAACTAAGTGGTAGGGTGATGTAGTGAGCAGAGATTTTTTGCTTCTTGTTCTGACTCTAGCTTCATTATCTATGTTAAGCTACCCAGTTGAGCAGAGATCCACATAAGCTCAGTAAACTAATGTGTGTCATCAAAACAGAGCTGAGTGCATCTAATTCGGCTGAGAGTAGCCAGGGAAGCTATTTTCCAATTGCCTAATAATGGTCATGTAACACTAGAGGGCATATAAAAATTATAAAGAACATTTATTTTATCAGCATGCTTACCCTACAATGAAACAGGTGTCATTATATGAATATTCAAACTAAGAATAGATTCTAGTTGGTTAATGGAACTGCATGAATATTTTGTACTGTATATGGATTACTTCCCATTAAAGTGAAGGCCATGATAATAGTAAATGACATCTATTGAGCACATTCTATGGCTACAAACTAAGTATTTTCTTTAAATTTCAACAATCTCATAAAATATTATTATTACCATAGTTCATGATCAGAAAACTGTAGTATCTTACAGAAAAATTGACATCCAAGACAACACTGCCAGTAACAGGTAAATAGAAATATTTGTTCTCAGTTTCATGCATTCCAATACTTAGTAGCCTTTGTTTTTTTACCACTGTACTTTCCTACTTTAAAAACTCCAAATCCAAGGCCTTTGATATTTTAGTTCTTCAAAATATATGTGAAGCATGAGAACTGGAGTTGACTATTATCTGAATATTTAGATAGATATCTAGGGAGCTCAAATCACTTCAGTAACAGTCATATTTTTGTACAAGTCCATACTCTCACCTTAATGTGTTTACCCTTAGGGAAGATAAAACTCTAGGTCAAATTCATCAGAACTTTAGAACTTTGCTGCCTCTGCCCTCTCTCTCATCTACAAGCTCCCATAGCAATGTGTTCAATAAGACTCTACATATGCACCTATTGGTACAAGCCACATCGATCTCTCATCTGGAGTTCATGTGGTTTATTGGCCATGAGCTGCAATCACAATAACACTTGTAACTAAATTTTTTCTTTCATTTAGTCCCTATGTCTGTGAGAAACTAAAAAGGCTTTAGTTGATCCTGTTTTTCAACACGTTTGGGGGATCTGTTGTTGGTTTGTCTCTTTAACCTGCACAGTAAGGAAAGCTCTTCAGTGCAGACCAGAAATAGAGAAGCTGTTTCTGTGATTTTATTCCAATAACTATATACACACAGTATCTGGACTTTTTTTTTCAAGTTTTTTTTTCATTCATTTTTATTGTTAGACTTATTGGGGTGACATCTGTTAGCAAGGATTACATAGGTTTCAGGCATACAATTCTACAGTGCATTGTCAACTTGATGTATAATAAGTTCACCACCTAATGTGACTTCTCTTTCCATCACCTTATAAGTATCTGGACTTAAGGGACAGGATAGTTTTCTTCTTTTCTGACCTATTCACACCTGTAGTAAGAAAGAGCTGTGGCAGAGTTGATACCACTTTGATAACTATTTTCTTACATCTCAAATTTCCTAGAATCAGTGACTTTTTTTTTATCAATTATCCTAGTTTTGAGAATAGGGCTAGTTATTGAAGAGGTTCTCATTAAATATTTGTGGTTAATTAATAGATATCAAGTGATTTCTCAGTTTTTGTCTTTATGACTGACCTTGTATTTATTCCATTATCATCATGGTTTCATATGTTCTGCACAATTCCTTTTAGTTTAAAGACTCCTTCCTATGTACTGTGTCTTCCTAGAGTGTGGAGGTTTGGGAAAGGTGAAAGAAATGAGAATAGTACAAGATTTTTCCCCAAGGAAAGTTCAGTCAAGGTAGAATTATAAAATCACTTCTTGACATTGTGAAAGGGTGACAATGAGAAGAATATGGCTATATCTCTCTTTTTTTGAAATCACCAAAAACCACAGATACAATATGAATGAAAGATTAACATGAGTCGAACTGTAAAATGCTGGAAGTTTTGTTTCAGAAATAGAGTGAAATCCAAAAAGATTCACTTCAACATCTTGGGAAATGGAAACTTGACATGTGAGGATAGATAAAATTTTAAATGAAACTTGAATGGGGATATGGGGAAATATTTTTTAGACAGTGAAAGAAGTAGAAACAACTATGGTAATACTAAGATCAGAAGTAATTATGAAGCCCTAGGTCCCACACCAACAGCTATTCTAAGTTGAAAAACTAGAAAAATATGTTTCACTTCATCTAGTGAACTGTGTTGAAAGTTTGTAATCCGGACTGATGGTCCCACCTAATCTCTTGCCATACTTCAGAAAAGAGAGGAAGGGAGGGAGGGAAGGAGGGAAGGATGGAGGAAGAGAGAGAGAGAGAGAGAGATATGAAGAATGAATGATGTCTATACTTTTCTTTGAGGACAATAGGCCTTACCTAGGAAACAACTCTAATTTATTTAAATGATTATTGAGCCCTTGCTCCCATTCATTAATTTTACTTAACAAGTATGGTGTGTCAGGCACTATTCAAAGCTCTTTACAAATATTAACCCATACAATTCTCTTAACAAGTCTAGATGGTGTTATTATTATCCCCCCTTTATAGATGATAATACTTGCCTAATATGTAACTAGTAAGTGTTACTCTAATCTTATTTATATTTCCATTCTGTGTTGTCTATTCAGGTAATGTGATATAGTCTGAGGGTTTCTGGCCAAAGAAGATGTTAAGTATTCTTGAACAGACCATGGAATCTTCTAATCACACTAATCTGGACCCTTCTGTTTTCTTCCACCTGGGTATCCCAGGTCTAGAACAGTTCCATCTGTGGCTCTCACTCCCTGTTTGCTGCCTGGGCACAGCCACAATTGTGGGCATCATAACCATCTTTGTTGTTGTTGCCACTGAATCAGCCCTGCAAAAGCCTGTGTACCTGTTCCTGTGTATGCTTTCAGCCATTGACTTGTCCACCTCCTTCTGCACAGTTCCTAATCTACTGGCTATCCTCTGGTGTGGAGTTGGACACATCTCTGCCTCTGCCTGCCTGGCACAGATGTTCTTCATTCATGTCTTCTGCATGATGGAGTCCACTGTGTGATTGGTATGGCCTTTGATCACTATGTGGCCCTTTGCCACCCACTCTGCTATGCCACTATCCTCACTGACACTATTATTGCCTGCACTGGAGTTGTAGCTACAGTGCAGGGCTCCATGCTCATGCTCCCATGTCCCTTCCTCATTGGGCGTTTAAGCTTCTGTCAAAGCCATGTGATCCCACACACATGCTGTGAACACATGGCTATAGTGAAGCTAGCCTGTGGAGATACTAGGCCTAACCGAGTGTATGGACTGACAGCAGCACTCTTGGTCATTGGAGTTGATTTGTTCTGCATTGGTCTCTCCTCCATCCTCATTGCCCAAGCTGTCTTTCACCTTTCATCACATGAAGCATGGTCTAAAGCTCTAGGGACCTGTGGTTCCCATGTCTGTCATCCTAATCTCTTATACACCAGCTCTCTTCTCTTTTTTTACCCATCACTTTGGCCACCACATTCCACTCCATATTCACATTCTTTTGGCTAATGTCTATCTGCTCTTCCCACCTGCTCTTAACCCTATGGTATATGGAGTGAAGACTGAAGAAATTCGTGAAAGGGTTGTCAGGGTGTTTCAAAGGAGTCAGGGAACTGGAGTCAAGGTATTAGAGTGATCCAGGACTGTAGAATAACTTAGTTGAAAAGAAAAGAAGCTTTTTAAGATTAAATGATCCTCAGTATTTCAGACTGGAGAGAAGTTTGAATAGGGAGATCATATCCTTCAAACTACCTTGTAGACAATTTCCAAAATAAATAAATCACAGAGGAGGTCAAATTGGTTCAGCATTCCTATTTTATATCTAAGAAACATTGGGAGATCCGTCTAACCTAGTTTAGAAGAGCCTCTGCATGGTCAAAGAAACTTGCCTCACTTTCTGGACCCTCTCCGAATACAGCAGACATGAATTTCTAACCTCATACTATAGGTTATATTTGCTATGCTACCATCTGCTATAATCAGAAGATAGAACCAGCTACAGTTACAGAACTTAGAGCTACAAGAAATATAGGCTTTTGCATAATTCCTATAGTATTTCTCCATCAGAACCTGAAGCCAAAAAGAGAAAGGACTCAGGAGGTCCCATAATATTAGCTAGTGGTAGAACAAAGGCTTGAAAACTAGAACACTTTGATAAAGAACAATAAGACTTCTATAAACGAGGGCACAGGAGAAGTAAAAAATAACTCTTCATTTCTAAACTTAGACTATATATCTCATAGATATATTTCTGTCTCATTTTGGGAGCCAAACTAAGTTCAAGTGACCTGGATATCACTCCTTGATGAACAATTCCAAGTATCTTTGCATATTTGCATTATTGGGAGCTCCTTCCAGAATTCATTGACTCCTATCTCCTAAACTGAGAGTCACTTACCCAAACCAGAGTAGGATTTCTTTGCCATTCTTTTTTCCAATTGTTTGTAAGATAAAGAGGTCCAAATAGATCTTAGTTCCTCAATGCTAGCTAACCCCAAGTTATAGAAAGTTCTGTGAAACTGGGATTGGAAAGCAGTTATTGTAAATACTGATCCTTCTGTTCAAAAAAGAAAAGAAAAGAACTTTAGACAATTGACCTAACAAATGAGCACTTTCAATTTTGAATTTATTGGTACCAATTGTCTGCTTGTTATTCTCTCAGTTTGCCATGCGATGCTGTTAAGTGGAGTAGGCACAAACCTCCTGCTGAAAAATTACAGACTCTCCCACTGTTGGAGATGTTGGTCCTTAGGACAGAAAAGTAAGGACCAGGTTTTTAAAGCTTCCATTATCAGAAATATGAATGTTTTGATTAAGATATTTCACATTGGTGGGAATAAACAGTTTTCAAATAGTGGAATTAAAGTATGCAGAACATTGTCTATTTTTCAAAGGAAAGATAATAACTACACTGGAAATATTGCCAGTGCATGGGCTGGTACTGATTTGAATCAATTTTGTATTTTAATCCTCAAATTGAGATATTCTTAGCAAATTTTTAATAATTTTATACAATTCAAACACCATAGTTTATTAACCAAATTTCTATTTTATGTTTCATTTTTTCCATCTTGCTAGCACACAAACCCTACAACCCCAAATTTGGAAAAATTCTGTACTCTGTGTTATATGTTTGCTTCTATATACAAGAGTGTGGAATACTTCTGTAGAAAATATACAGGCATACAGATTGCAAGCACTATTTATTCATAATTTCAAATTTCAACTGGGATTTCATTGCTACATGTCTAAAGTTTTAACTGGCATATGGTTTGCAATATTAAGTTTTTTATCATACTCAACTCTCCTACACACCTCTTGCCCCTCATGGTTCCAAATTCCATTAATTTATATTCCATTAAGAGAAATAAAATGATTGGATGTAAACTATCTCAAATTCTAACTTTCACATGAACTTTTGACTTTACAACCATTGTTTCTTTCTTTGATGTTGTCTTCATTTATTACCTATTGCTTTTTCTTTAAAAAAATTTTTTTTTATTGTTAGACTTATTGGGGTGACATGTATGAGCAAGGATTACATAGGTTTCAGGCATACAATTCTACAGTGCATTGTCAACTTGTTGTATAATCAGTTCACCACCTAATGTGACTTCTCTTTCCATCACCATATATTTAGCTTCCCCTCCCTCCTCTCCCAGCCCCTTCCCTTTCTCCCCTCCCTAACCCACTCATCCTCAAATAAACATTATACCTATTCCTTTTTCTGATCACACAAGTTTCCCAAAATATGCCTTGGGAACTCACATTGTTACCCACTTCTATTTATTTTCACAACCTGCTTGAATTTATTGCATTTTTAATTCAATAGCAATTTTTTTTACCTTAGTGACCTTTGTTATGCAAGTTTCTGGAGAGTATTTTTGAAACTAATTATTTCTTCTTTCTTGACTCCTATTCCTTCTCTATATTACAATCTGGGTATAACCAAAAGTTGAAGTTTCAGGTGAAACATCTGTCATCAAAGCCACCAGTATACTTTTCTAATTAGACTACATTATAAGATGTATTATTGGCCATATCTTCTCTGAAATCTATCAGCTACCACTTCTGTGACACCACATAACCTTAACATTTCTTCTATGGCTGTTTTCTTTCTTTTTTCTTCATAGAAATTATATTGATTAAATCAAAAAAAAATTTCATTGAGGTCCATAAGGAAGAAAAAATAATGACATTTCAAATCTGAGTACAATAAAGCTAGAAATAAAAAGATATTAAAAAGTGAATATATTTAATTATTAAGCAACTGTAAATTTAAATGTCATTGAAATGTCCATTTCCCCAGTAAAATCAGTATAGACTTTATAAAGATAATTTTTTTTGGTATGATGGAATTGAAATTCTTATACACTACTAAGAATTTGTTTTAAATAAATAATAAGGCCAGAATGCCATATAAGATTCATGAACAAATACATATTGTAACATTTGCTTAAATAAAAGAAACCCTAGATATCAAAATATAGAGACATTTAAATAAATTCTATTTATGTGTTTAATAAAAATTTATGCAGTCTTAAAAATTCTCTTTTGGAAGAACATTTAATGTGCTAGTTGTACATTAAATGAACAACTTAATTGTAAAAACAACAATATATGTATAATGAAATACTATTATTTCATTTCTATTAAAACACCTACCTAGGCATATACTCATTAATACCTTTAAAGAATACACTGTAGGAGGGAGTTCAAATATTTGATGATGAAAAGAGAACTGACTCTGAGTTGTGAGCACACTATGCAACATATAGATGATGTATTACAAAAATGTACACTTGAAACCTATATAATTTTACTAACTAATGCCACCCCAACAAATTTAATAAATAAAAAATTCAACAGATAAATACATAAAAATAGAAAAATATCAGTGTTGAAAATGAATGTATTGTTAACACATTGATAAATGTCTTCTAGATTTCTAATTTTTAATATGTATAATAATATTTTATAATATTTTATAAAACATTTGTCTTTATATAACGTGCTTCCTTGTAACATTAAATTTTAGCACAATATAATAACTGAGGGTTGAAAGGAAATACAAATAATCTTTAATTCGACTTTGTCTTGTTGAATACAAAGGGTATTAAGGACATTGAATCATGTATTTTTGCATTCTAGTGACCCAATTTTAATTAAGATTTCAGCAGACATAATAAATACAAAAATCATAATAATGCAAGATACACTGATAAATGTTACTTCACTGAAGGCACAAGTAAACATACTTTGAAAGGCAATTTTAAAAGAGTCATTTAATGAATGTGTGAATAAATTATTGATATAATTTAAATGTATTTGAATTGGTTCTCTCAGGATCTTTGCAAATTTCATAACAAAAGGAACAAAACCTTGCAGTACTGAGATCATAAGTTTGTATTAAATATCTCATTTCTAACAATTATATGTCAATATATATGTGCACATATGTATTTATCCATCCTTACATGTATGAATATATGAGGGCTATCCAGAAAGTATCCAGCCACATAATGTGAAAAATAGAGGTATTATGGCTGGATTTTTTTCTAGACAGCCCTCTACACATGTGCATGTTTAAATATTCATCAATCACCACTTAGGCACCCTAGAGGTTAGCTTGATTCCAATACCAGCAGTGTGCTTCTGATACTTTGAAATGTTCCCTTGGGATATTTGGGACATATACAAGGGATGATCAAAAACTACGGTGACAGTGAATGCTGCTGCTGAGTGCCATCTAACAGAAAGGCAGGGATATTCGATATGGGAGGCAGTGTGTCAAACCTTAGTAACAGTGTGTGACAACTTTCAACTTGTTTGATTCAGTCAGTCAAATGTGAGCTATGATTGAGAGAAAGTGTGTTTTAAAGTGTGCCATAAATAATAAATTATGAAAAATGAATTAACATTAATTTCTGTCAAATAAAAACATTATGGTGTGTGCTTATCTACTTATTCACCAGATCTGGCCTTGTGTGACATCTGGCTCTTCCCCAAAGTCAAAATGACTATGAAAGGTAAAAGTTTTTAATTGATTCAGGACATCAAGGCAGTCACAACAGTGCAACTGAAGACATTCATGAAGGAAGACTTTCAGAACTGCTTCAGAAAGTGGTAAGAACAGTGGAATAAGTGTGTTCAAAGCTAAACAAAGTATTTGGGGGGAGGATTAATGGCAATGTGTCTTTTATTGTAATAAATTTTTCAATTTAAACATTCTCCATATTTTTTATCACACCTCATAACACGTTTTCCTTCAGGCTCAGATCAACAGTCTTCATATCAATGAAATTCACAGTTTAAAACTTGCCCTAAGATTGTGATGTTTAGACCACTAAACTCTTGGAAAATTGGACCAGATATAGTTGTTATGTACTTTGAAAACTAAGGTTTAAATACAAGTATAATGAAATAGATGTTAATGACAGGAGAATTTCTATTTCAGTTATAGAGGTAAAGAGAAAAAAAAAAAGATGGATACTAACTGCTTTCCTCCACTCATGCTCAGACTCAAATGTTTTATTTCAGTGGTGTTTAATCTTTTGGCTTCCCTGGGTTACAATGGAAGAATTGTCGTGGCCCACACATAAGATACACTAACACTAACAATAGCTAATGAGATAAAAAAAATTTTGTGAATGATTTTCATAATATCTTCCACTACAGATAAACAAAAAGTCCTCACATAATTATTCTAATTATGTGCAACTCCATTTGGAGAATCTTTTAAAATCATTGATCAGTTCCCAATTTTGTGATCATTGATATAAAACATGTACATATCTAAGTAATAAAACTTCATTAAATTTTATATATTTTTATTATATAAGTAAAAGGAAATGGGGCAACATCAAACTAGTGGAATATTTAACATTATTTTTGAGAAAACGCATCAAAATTTAGTTTGATAGAGTAGTTGTAATTCTCAGTCAGTTCTCAAGGTGTTCATAACAGATTTTGGTTCTAATTTTACTCTTCATGTCCGTCATCCTTGAAAATAATTTCTCACAAATATAGGTGCTTCCAAAAGGCGACGACATGAATAAGTTGTGATTGTGAAGTGAGGGATATTTGTCTCTATGAAGACAGTTCTTACAAAAATCCAGTAAAGAGACATGATCAAATTTCTCTTTAAATTGAAGGTCAAATTGCAGCTCTATGCATTCCATTTGAAAATTGGCAGGTAACATATTTATGTCGACTGAAAATGAAGTCTCAAATATACCAAAATATTGATTATTTTTCTGAAAATCTTGAAACCTGTTCTCAAAGTTCTGTGTCAAATCAAAAAGCAAGACTGCATATTTTTTTTGCTTTTCACAGAACTGTGTTTAGCCAGCATGTCCAAATATATAAAATTGTTTGCCTTAATTTAAGCTTGACATTATTTCCACTTCATTTGTAACACTTTTATGTTTTGAAACATTATATTGATAAGTTGGTTTTCACCTTGAAGAACATATTTAACTCTTTTAAATGAATGGTCAAATGCACTTAAAACGCTAAATCTGTAAGCCAGTTCCACTGTCAAGTCCTGGCACAAATTTTGTTTTTTGGTACTATAAATGACTTGATTTCCTGTTGCAAATCATAAAATCTTTTTAACATTTTGTCTCAACTTAGCCATCTTACTTCCAAAAAGTAAATGATGTCACTATAGTCAGTATGCATACTTTTAAAGAATTCATGGAATTAGTGATGATTCAATCTCTTGGCCCTTATGAAATTCACAGCCTTGATGACAATCTGCATGATGTTACCAATTTTTAAAATTTTGTGCATAAATTTTATTGATGCACTCTGCAATGATATTTTATCAAACTTGAGTTTCAGGTGGCAATTGCATCATTTTCTATTAATTTTACAAGTCCCTACCATCACTGGGGCACCATCAGTAATTATACCAGATATGTTCACAATGGACAAAGAAAATTGCTTTAATGTATTTTTATACTGCTTTGTATAAATCTCTTGATTTAGTTGTGTCTTTTAATGGCACTAAAGAAACCATTTCTCAGTGATATTATATTCTTTATCAATATCTCTAATAGGCATGGCAAGTTGTGCAATATCTATAGAATCAGTGCATTCATTCATGGCCAAAGCATAAATTTTTAAATTATCAGCTTTATTGTCCACACTTCTTTTGATAAATTTTGCAATTTCTTCAGTTTTCCTGACTATAGCCTGGTGGGACAAAATAATTTTAGATACATCCCTTTTTTAAATCAGAACAAATTATATCTGCCACACATTCCATACATTGCCTAATAAACTCACCATCAGTAAATAGTTTTTTTATTTTTTGCTATTAAATTCAGTACTATATCACTAGCTTTTACATTAAAGTCCATTTGAGTTCTAACTTTTTAAAAATAATTTCAAGAAGGCAGACTTTTTTCAGTTCCTCTGTTTTGTCCTTACAACACATGTCTTGATACACAATAAATTTGGCAACACGTTTTTGCATGTAATTTCTTTTCAAAGTATAGTGTTTGAAAACCGGCACAAATTTCCTACAAATTAAGCAGGGTTCCATACTGTTTTCCTCAGTAAAAAGGCAGTCATCTGTCAACTTTTTGTTAAACAATATTCCTTTATCTGTAATTTTTTTGGAGGGGTTCTGTTTTATTTTGATATGTTGTGGAAGCCATGTTGGAATTTAAAAAGTAATAATAGGTAAGCAAATATAATTACTTTTATTATGAAAATAAATGACAGAAAATTAAAAAGCAAGGTTTAATAATCAAATAAGAATACTTACATGTCTTCTAAATAATATTAAACAGCTACTGTTTACAAAAGTAGGTTGAAAAATTATTGATAATCACTGCATTTTACTTGCCAAGTTGCTGCAAGCACATGTAATGTCTGATGGTGTTAATTTGACTGCCTGCACTTGGAAGATCATACACTGAAAGCCACACACCACCATAAAATGGAAGTCACACATGCATACAAACAGTGAGAGCATACAGTGCACAGTGACACAGTGCCTAGTGCAGAATACACACTTGAATTCTTTGTTACAATTTATTTTAGGTGACATTGCAACAGAATCCTCTCATTCTTTATTCTGTTAGTTAATTTTAACAGATTTTTGTTTCTTCTGAAAGAACTGTTTGCAATTATAATGCGAATTATGGATAATACTTCAGTATTTGTGGTCATAACATATTCTGATTATTCCATTTTATTCCATTGTCATCTACAAAGTTTGTGCTCAAGAACTATGCAATTGCGTTACCAAAAAATAAAAAAAATTCAGTGTTGTAAAAAAGTCTACAACTTTGTGTTGGACCACATTCAAAACCATCCTGGTCTACATGCAGGCCATGGGCTGTGGGTTGGACAAGTTGTTTTATTTCCTTGATATAGGTTCTAGTGAGAGGTAACTTAAGATGATGTTGCAGAGGCTGATAAAAGTATTTATTTCCTACCTTGGCATTAAAAATTAATTTAGAAGATCATAATGTCCATGCATCTATATAAACAATTCTTCTAACTATAAAGGAATGCTTACTCTGGGAGTAGTGGAAGTCAGGAATGAACCACTGCCACATCAAGGAGAGAATAATGGCAATATATAAGAAAATAGTTCTAGGTCAAGAGAATCATGTTCAAATTTGTCTTGATGTTTACCTACCTTCCTATTTTACTTATGAGCATGTAATTTCACTTGAGCTAGGATCTATCTGGAAATTCTTACTTATATGAAAATGTATTTTAGGCCAATATATATATTTTTACAAATATCCAGCAAGAGGAACCTATTTTCATGTCATGAGAATTGAGAATGTTCTGCTTGGGTAATGTAGTGAAAGCTCTGACTGTTGGGTTTTCTTTCTTTCTTTCTTTTTTGTAAGACAAGTACATTACTTAAGCTTTGATTGCTGAGGATATATTTTAAAAAGGCATCTATTTCAAAGAGGCTATCTTGAATAAACACATAGCCAGCCATGACTAGATAAAGAGTCATACCATCCCCACACAAACCTTCACCTCATTCCCCAGACTCCTTTGTTTTAGAGATCTCGGTTGATTTTGATGATTGATCATATAGGCTTCTTGTTTTTTCTCTTTCCATGGCTTACATTCTCACTTTTCTGTTTAAAATTCACAAAGTCAGTCCATGGAAACCTAAGTTTCCGTTTTTGACTCCAATAAAAACATAACCCTAGTCTTTTTTGCCCACTCCCCACCCCCCAAGGCATTGCTCTGTGGCTCCATGTGTCCAGGACCTGTAATTAATAAACTTGATCTCTTTCAAAGTTTCTCGTGGTAATTGCTGAAATGTCTTGCAATCACGAGAACCACAAGGGCCAATCCAGCTGCAACACTGATAATTGATAGGCTGAGATTGACACACAACAGATGGAAAAAATTCCTGCCTGAAAATTTTAGAAATAAGGATTGACAATGGGTGGCATATAAAGTTGTGCCTTATGAATGGTGAGACAGGTATAGCAATGTCCAGAAAACATGCCTATACATCTACAGCAGAATATCAGTATATTTCTCTGGAAAGAGATATTCAATTAATTAGACAGTTAGGAAATAATTTAAATTTGTTTTAAAAAAACATAAAATTTGTTTTTAATATTATGTCACTTTGGTTTAAGCTTGTACCATTAGCTGGGCCTTTGGCATATGTATTGAACTTGTATAGGAACTCAAACTTATTGTAATGAAGTTGTTTCTAAATGATTAGTGCTGTCTTTATGAAAAATAGAGCACACAGAAGATTTTTTAATAGGAGGCATTACAGAAGAAATGCTAAAACTTAGAATTAAGCATTGTCCAGAATTGTCAAGATTGGCTTAAATTAAAAACAAAATTGAAAAAGGGGGTAAACATTTAGAGAAACAGAGAAATACAAACTGAATTTGATAGGTAAAAGTTTACAGATTAAATGTATTTCTTTGTACTGAGAATACTAGTTAAAAATTATCACATGTTTTGGGGAGAGGGCAAGATGGCAACCGGGGAGGAGGTCCCTAAAACCTCTCCCAGAAAACACAATTAAATTGCCATCCAGAAGCCAAGAAAGAAAAGCCTGAGTTATACAGTGACAACCGAGAAATCCACGCATTGCAAGAAAACACGTAAAGGTTTGAGAAAGGGGGGAGAATGGGAGAGAAGGGAGGGAGCAGAGACAGATTGCAACAACACCCCATTGCTGCTAATTAAAGGAACTAGAAAGAAATAGGGAAACAGTACAATACACAGGATAGAAGAGGTCAAGAGTTGACAAGAGTGAAAGCCAGTGTGGAGAAACGTTGGAAGACTGTGAGGGAGCTGGACCTTAAAGCAGCAGGTTAGGGACAAAGCTTGGGAACCAGCCTCTGAAGCTCTTAAGTTGCAAAAAAGCTGAATGAGGACTTTAAACTGCCACAGGCCAAAAAAATAGTCCCAGATATAGCATCTCAGTTCCTGGTGCCCTCATGGCCTTCAACACACATGCCCATGGCTCCTCCACAGGGCCATGGTTCCTCACTCACAGTGGAGGTGCACTGGCCATCTTCATGTGGCCCATGACATCAGGTCCCTGGCATTAGACATGTGGCTGGTACACACCCGGCACCCTCGGTGAGCGCTCTCACAGACCTGGCCATGGTGTACTCCTACCCAGCATCCTTGTGTGCACCTGGTGATCTCACAGGGCCTATGGATTCTGCCCATGGAGTTCACATACCCAGAGCCCTCACCCAGTGCTTTCATGTGCACCCAGCGATCTTGCAATGTCTGTGTGGGTTTCGGCCTGCAGAGCATGCCCATCTGGTGCCATCGCATGGCACTCTCAAGCAGTCTGAATCCCCAGGCCTTCACTGTGTGCACTCCCACTGCCCTCATGTGGTCCACACTAGCAGACTCAGCCTGAGAGGCTGCTGTGGAGATGAGTCACTGGAACATGCCCAGAGTAAAGCGCTAGAGAGGAGGAAAAGGCAGATTTGACAGTGTTAGCTCCAACTAGAAAGAACAGACTTGGCCTGCATTTCATCAGACTTCCACACTTCCCCCAAATTCCCTAGCAAAGGCCAGGAGGTGGGACCACCCCAGCATGCATTTTGTTGGTGTCTCCCCTCTCCTACAGCCTCCCCAAGGAACTGCAGGAAGCAGAGAGACTGTGAAACACCTCCAAATGGAGCTGGAGATGATTTAAATACCTCTTCTCTCCCCCAAAACTTGTCCCACTAGTGCCACCTAGTGTCTGCTCTACAGCAAGACACCACAAAAATATTAATCACAGAAAGAGCTCCTGGGCTTTGCTGAATACAAAGACCTCATGCCAAAGAAGAAGTACACAGCGGACAATATGAATACCTTAGGATCTGCAGCTGCTCGGGAAGAAGATGAAAATCTCTAGAAAAAGATCTCAGAAAAAGATCTAGAAATTTCTCAACTAAGCAAGGGAGAATTTAACATAGCCATTCTAAAGGCTCTGGGAGAAAGGAAAACATACTGGAAGAAGACTACAGGTGAGGTCAAAGACCTAAGAAAGGAAATTTGAGAACAAAAGGAACAATTTAACAAAGAACTTCAAAACATAAGAAAGAATGAGATGAAAACTCAAGAGATAAATAATGCAATAAAAGAAGTGAGAAATGAAATAACTGCATAGGAAACAGAGTCAACCACGTGAAGGAAAGAATTAGTGATATCAAAGATCAGAACATGGAAACATCTCTGAAAGAGGAAGAGACGGAATATGGAACCAAAAGATTTAAAGAACTCTGTAAGAACTATCTGATTCCACAAGACAAACCAACATCAGGATAAGAGGATTAGAAGAAGGAGCAGAGCACTCTACAGAGAATATACTCAAACAAATAGTAGATGAGAACTTTCCAAACCTATGGAAAGATCTGGAACCACAAATTCAAGAAGAAAATAGGTCCCTTAGATACCTGGACCTAAGCAGATCTTCTCCAAGACATATGGTGCTAAAGTTGTCAAAAACTAAAGAAAAAAAAAACAACTCTCAATGTAGCCAGGGAAAAAAGATCTATAAACTTTAGAAGAAAAGTCATCAAGCTGGCATCAGACTTCTCAGCAGAAACTGTACAAGCCAAGATGGCGTTGAATCAAGTATTCAAAACTTTAAAAGAGAGAAATTTCCAGTCAAGTATAAATTTTCCAGCAAAATAATCCTTCAGATATGAGGGAGGAATAAAGACCTTCTCAGACACACAGAAGCTGAGGGAATTCACTAACACGAGGCCATCACTTTAAGAAATACTGAAGGAGGCTATTGAACCTGAAATGAAAAATCAGAATAAATGGAGTACAATTGGGGCAACAAGAAAGAAACAAAAGTAAAACAAAGCAGCAATAAAAAAGTAAAGGACACAGAAAATCCTCACATACCAATTATCACTCTAAATGTTAATGGACTTAACTCAACAATAAAACGACAAAGAGTAACAGACAGAATTAAAAACAAAAACCCATCCATATGCTGTCTCCAAGAGACAAACCTCAGCCATAAGGACAAACATAGATTCAGAGTGAAAGGATGGGAAACAATACTCCAAGCAAATGGTAACCAGAGAAAAGCAGGGGTTGCCATACTGATATCTGATGAAATAAACTTCAGGTTAAAAATAAAAAACAAGAGACACAGATGGACATTACATAGTGATAAAATGCACAATGCTACAGGAAGATTTGACACTAATTAATATATAGGCTCCCAACCAAGAAGCACCAAAATATACAAAGCAACTACTAACAGATCTGAAAGGAGGAACTGGCAAAAGCATAATCATTGTGAAAGACTTAAACACACCCTTAACAGCCATGGACAGATGGCTGTTAAGGCCATCCAAAAAGAAAATAAATAGGAATTATCAGCTCTAAATGACACATCACAGCAATTGGACATAATTGACATTTACAGGACACTTCATCCAGCAAAGAGACTATAGTTTCTTTTCTAATGCACATGAAACATTCTCAAGGATAAGACCAAAGCTTGGACATAAAGGTAGACTCAACAAATTTGAGAAGATTGAAATTATACCAAGTGTATTCTCAGACCACAAAGCTTGGAAATTAGAGATCAACTATAAAAGGAAAGCAGAAAAAGACCCCACATATACCTGGAGATTAAACAACATCTTATTAAAAATTGACTGGATAAAAGAACAAATAAAGAAGAGACTTAAAAATATATAGAAACTAATGACAATGAAAACAAAACATATCAAAATGATTGGAAAATAATGAAAGCAGTAATAAGAGGCAAATTTATACCATTACAGGCCTATCTTAAGAAACAAGAAAAATCACAAGTAAACACCTTAGCATCCCATCTTAAAGAACTAGAAAAAGAAGAGCAGACAAAACCCAAAGTCAGCAGAATTAAAGAAATATTAAAAATTAAAGCAGAGCTAAATCAATTAGAGAACAGAAAGACAATAGAAAAAATTAATATTACAATGAGTTGGTTCTTTGAGAAACTGAACATAATTCCCAAACCCTGGCTAGATTAATTAAAGAATGAAAAGAAAGGACACAAATATCCAAAATTAGAAAGGAAAGGAAAGAAATTACCACTGATATCACAGAAATAAACAGGATTATAAGAAAATATTATGAAGGGCTTTATGTCACTAAATTTAACAACCTAGAAGAAATGGACAAGTTCTTAAAAATTTATAACCTACCTAGACTGAACCAAGAAGAATTGGATAATCTAAGTAGACCAATCAATAGTAATTGAAATGATTAACCATAATCCCTCTAAAGGCAAAAGCCCCAGATGAGACGGTCTCACCAACAAGTTCTACCAGGCATTCAAAGAAAAATTAACACCTATTTTCCTCAGACTCTTCTAAAAAATTGAAGGGGACGCAATACTTCCTAACTCATTCTATGAGGCCAACACTACCCCAATACAAAATCCTGGTAAACACAACACACAAAAAAGAAAACTATAGACCAATATCTTTGATGAACACAGATGCAAACATCCTAAACAAAATTTTAGCAAATAGAATAAAACAATGCATCAGAAAGATTATATATCATGATCCATTGGGATTCATCCCAGGGCACAAGAATGGTTCAATATACAAAAATCATTTCATATGATACACCACATAAACAAAATAAAACATAAAGACCATATGGTTATATCAATTGATGCAGAAAAAGCATTCAACAAAATACAACATCCATTTATGATCAGAACGCTGAATAAAATAGGTATAGAAGGAAAGTATCTCAAAACAATAAAGGACCATATATGACAAAGCTTCAGCTAACATCATACTGAATGAATAAAACTGAGGCATATTCCCCTAAAATCAGGAACAAGATGAATGCCCCCAGTCACCACTGCCATTCAAAGTAGTACTGGAACTTCTAGCCACAGCAATCAGGCAAAAGAAAGGAATAAAAAGTATCCAAATTGGGAAAGAAGACATCAAATTGTCACTATTTGAAGATGACATGAATTTTTATATAGAAAATTCCAACAGTTCCACCAGGAAAGTATTAGAAACAATAAGTGAATGCAGTAAAGTCACAAGATACAAAATCAATGTACAAAAATCAACATTCTTATATACAAATAACAAGCCTTCAGAAAAAGAAATGAGAGAATCAATTCCCTTTGTTCAAACAACAAAAAGAAGGAAAAACCTGGGAATTAACTTAACAAAGAACATGACAAACTTATACATGGAAAACTATAAGAAATTTATGAAAGAAATTGAAGCAGACAAAGAAATTAAAAAATGTTCCTTGTTCATGGATATGAAGACTTAACATTATTAAAATGGCCATTTTGCCCAAAGCAATCTACAGATTTAATGCAATAGCTATCAAAATCCCACAATCATACTTTTGCAAAATAGATAAAAGAATTATCAGATTCATGAGAACTATAAAAGACCTCCAGTTGCCAAAGCAATATTATATAAAAAGAATAAGCCTGGTGATATTACATTTCCCAACTTCAATTTATATTACAAAGCATCAATAATCAAAACAGCTTGGTATTGGCAGACAAAACAGAGACATAGACCAATGAAACAAATTGAAAACCCAGAAATAAATGCAAAAATTTCCGAGCAAATAATTTTTTATAAAGGAGCAAAACATATGCAATGGGAAAAAGACAGCCTCTTCAGTAGGTGGTACTGGGAAAGCTGGAAAAACATGCAAAAAATTAATCTGAGCTGTGAACTCTCACCATATACTAAAATTAACTCAAAATGGATTGAACTCCTTCATATAAGACCCAAAACAATAAACTATAAAAGAAAACAAAGGTACTAAACTTATACACCTAGGGTTCAAGGAAGACTTTATGAACCTGATCTCAAAGGCAAGGGAAGTAAAAGCAAAAATAAATGAATGGGACTATATCAAACTAAAAAGCTTCTTCATAGTGAAAAAAATCATCAGCAAGTAAAGAGACAGCCAACTGAATGGGAGAAAATATTTGCAAACAACACATATGACAATGCTCTAATATCAAAAATATATAGAGAACTAATATGACAACAACAAAAAACCAAACAACTCAGTTAAAAAGTGGGCACAGGGACTAAACAGACACTTCTCCCATAAAGAAATACAAATGACTAGCAGACATATGAAAAAATGCACATCCTCATTATCTATCAGGGAGATTCAAATCAAAACCACAATGAGATACCACCTCACACCTCTTAGAATGGCTGTTATCAACGAAACAAGGGATAACAAGTGCTGGGGAGGGTGTGGAGAAAAAGAACTCTTGCACACTGCTGGTGGGTGTGCAAACTGGTACAACCACTATGGAAGATGATATGGAGATTCCTCAGATGGGAATGGAGTTACAATATGACCCAGCAATCGCCCTTCTAGAGATATACCCCCAATATTAGAAAACTTTGGTCAAAAAAGATTTATGTACCCCAGTGTTCATTGAGGCACTCTTCACAGTGCTCAAAACATGAAAACAACCAAAGTGCCCTATGACACATGACTGGTTAAGGAAGCCGTGGTACATATACACAATGGAATATTACTCAGCTATATGAAAAGATGAAATACTGCCATTTACAACAAAAAGGATGGACCTAGAGATCATCATACTGAGCGAAATAAGCCATGCAGCAAAAACTGTATGACTTCACTCATATGGGGAATATAAAACTGAAAATAACAAAGAAGAAACAAACAAACCAACAAAAAACCCATGGACAAGTTGGGAGGAGATGGGAGAAGGCAGAGGGGGTGGGAGAAGAGGGGGATTGCTAAGTATATGGTGTTTGAATGAGAACACACACTGGGTGGTGAAATTATACAACAAGTTGAGGATGCATTGTAGAATTGTACTCCTGGAATCTATGTAATTCTTTCTTACCAATGTCACCTCAATAAGTCTAACAATAAAAATAAATGTACCACATATTTTTAAACATTATCACTCAGTTTTATCTTCCCAATATTATAATTAATTGTGCTATATATATTTAAATTTATATTTTGATAAATGACATATGTTACAGTTATTTGAGGTGTATAATGTTGGAAGATTATTTGTAAACAAATTTGTAAGTGTATTTAAAATATTGACAAATTTAAAATTCCAATACTGGTCATAGAGGAAACATTGCTCATATAATTAATGCTATAATATTTTTAATATTTTTCTAAAATGAAAAATAATAACAAAGCAAATATGTTAGCTTAAAACTGAATCAATGACTTTAAATTAAAAACTGGATATTTCACAAGACTTGTTTTAATTTGAAGATCTGCATAATAACACCTACTGTATACTAATAAATTATAAAAATATTTCTGTGCTTTTTGTGATTTGTTATGGATATTTTATTAAAAATAGAGTAGAATTATTATGATTAAAACAACCAATTTTATTTATACCATATGATTTTACTTAGAATTTCTAAGAAATAAAGAAAATAATCTGTCTTAATTTTTTTTACTTTGATTTCTACTTTATCTGAAATTAATATGTCTATTTCAAATTTTGTATTTTCTCTGACAATTGTACATTATTTTACATGGTTGTTGGGTTTTAGTATATGGCCGTTTGTGCTGCTTATGTACATTTTTATAGAATTAACAGATCTTTGCCCACTTATACAGGGAGGTTTGAATAACTTCCATGAATAGCTCAAACCAATGTATTTGATGTGCCTTTTACCACCTTAATATTTTATTGATTCCTTTAGGAATCCTTTTCTTTCTTGGTCTTATGATGTAAATGTCTTACTTATTTTTTTTACAGTGATTTATGCATTTATGTTTTGGTTTTATCTATTTATTTATTTTTTTTTTTTTTTGCTTTTTGGTATGTGGGTAGCTCCCTGACTGGGAATCGAACCCAGGCTGCAGTGCTGACAGCGCCAGCGCCGAAGCCTTAAGCCACTACACCACCAGGGAACTCCCTGGTTTTATCTTTAGAGTTTCCTTTGTGTTTCCTAGCTCTTGTCTTTCAAGAATTCTTAATGCACTTTACTCTTCCACTTTTCAATGATATCTGCAAAGCTAAAATACATCCTCCAGGCTGACCATTTTCTTAGGAGAATCCTGCTATTCAGAGATTGATAAAGTGTGTCATGATCTGGCCTCTGCTTAACACCTAGGCCCATTTCAGGCCTCCTACTGTCTACATGCTAAAGATATCACTCTGTTTTTTCTCAAAATTATGATTTATTTACAATTGTATTATTTTTTCTGTTGAATTTTCTGCCTGGAATATGAGTATAGTTATTAATATTTAAACAACATCTTAAGAAAAATAGCTTCAGAAAAATAAAAAGTTCATCTTTTATAAATAAAAACTCTTTGTTGATTAAAGAATTAGGCAAGTATTAGACACTAAAAAGCATTTTTTTATCTATATTAATGAATGAATGAATGTAAAAATGATAATACATATGTACAAAAGAAATGCACTTGGTTTAAGCAATGTTTATGGCCATATCCCCTTGAAATAGAAAAATGGATTGTTTGGCTCTAGAAATATACTTTGGGGGGAAAAGGCAAAGAAATTAAGACAGTGATGATGACCAAAATGTTTTCTTCTCTAGTCTCTAACTAGGAAAATCCAGAAATGCTGTTAAGATAATTAATGATCACACTGGCTTGATCAGGCTAATGTTAAACGAAAGATATATCTCCAGGCTCATTCATTCTTTTAAATTTTTAAATTAAATTTATTGGCATGATATTGGTTAGTAAAATTACATAAGGTCCACGTGTACAATTCCACAATACATCACCTATGTGTGACATTGTGTGCTCATCACCCAGAATCAGTTCTTCCACCACCATGTATTTGATGTTCCTTTCCTCCTTTCCCATCTCCCTCTCCCCTTACCATCTGGTAACACTAAACTCTTGACTGTTTCCATGAGTTTTTGTTTCATTGTTGTTTTCAGTTTTATATCTATATATAAGTAAAGTCATATGGTTCTTGAGTATTTTTGTCTGGTTTATTTTGCCTAGCATGTTGATTTCAAGGTCCATCCATGTTGTTGCAAATGGCAGCACAGATGTATGTTCTTTGGTCTTGGGATTCCATTAAGAATGAATGAGGCTATATACAATGGAAAAGCCTCATTCATTCTTATTGGGATCCCAGGATTGGAGAATATACACCTCTGAAATTCATTCCCTTTCTGCTCCATATATGTTGTGGCTATGGTAGGGAATTATGTACTCCTCTACAGCATCTACTGTGAAGACTTCCTGCACAGGCCTATGTGCTATGTACATTTTGGCCATATTTTCTCTGATCTTGTCATATGCTCTAGTACACTCCCTAAAGCCCTCAGCATATCCTGGTTCCATTTTAAGGAAATCATCTTCAATGGGTGTCTAGTGCAAATGTTCCTTGTCTATACCTTCACAGGGATGGAGTCTGGGATGCTCATGCTTATGGCTTTGAACTGCTATGTGGCCATCTGTTACTCTCTGTGCTACTCAACTATTCTCACCAATCCCATTATTCTAAAAGTTGGGCTTGCTATTTTCCTCAAAGTGGTGCTGCTCATTATTCCCTTCACTTTCCTCACCAAGCACCTTCCCTACTTCAGAGACAATATAATATACTGTATCTACTGTGACCACATTTTGTAGCCAAGTTATTTTGGGAAATATCAAGGTCAATGCCATCTATGGTCTGATGGTTGCCCTCCTGACTGAGGGCTTTGACATCCTGTGCACACAGTCTCCTTTGGTTAGTGGTCAACCTCTCCTCAGCAGAAGCTCAGAGAAAGATCTTCAGTACCTGCTCTCCCCAAATCTGTACAATTGTTTTTTCCTACAGTTTGTCTTTTTTCTCCATTTCCCATCAATTTGGGGTCCACAAAATTCCTCTGTCTTACCATACCACTATGGCCAATATTCCCCTGTTCCTGCTTCCCACTACAAACCTTGTCATCTATGGGATGAAAACCAAGCAGATATGAGACTGTATCATAAGGATTCTTTTAGGTTTGAAGGACATCAATTTTCATGACATATTGAAGAGACATTTGCCTGGGGATAGAATGAAAAGAAAAATAATGCTTCTCTGTGTGTATGTTTAGGAAGGACGCTTTCCAAAATTAGGTAACTGACCTTGCCAAATGAGTGTGATGAGTAGTCCATTCACATTCAACTCCTTGCAGAATTCCAAAATAATTTTCCTGCCACATCAATCTTCATATTAAATTTTCACCTTCAGGTTCTTTGTATAGCTCAAGTTTCAATAATATTAAATTGCAAGAAAAAAATTACTGAGAAGCTAAAGCAATTATACAAAAAAATAAATCTAATTATTTGGGCCAGATAAAATTGTGAATGAAATTTCCAGTTTGAAAACACTGATTTAGCTCTGGGGAAAAAATGCACTATATATTCTCATTACTTTCATAAGTCCTGTTTCTCAGATTTTTAGAGGAAACTAGAAAGTGTACCCTGATTAGTATAATGAGGTGTAAGCTTCTGTGTGTCTTATGACAAACATTGGAACCTACTATTTACTTGATCTCTCCTCACATGAGCCATTCACATAATTGCTTCCTTCCAAACTAGTGGGTTGTCTGGTTTTATCAAAATAGTTTTCAAAGAATTTATAGTTGGCAGGGAGAAATATGACTATTAATGAAAGTTGTGAAATATTATAATAAATATATTTCTATGAGTACAGGATTATGGGGAACAAGAGTTACTTTTCTTCTTTGAGCTGAGGATGAATCTAAGAAAATTTCTTGAACATTTTTTATATAATGTTAAAGGTATTTCTAAATTAACATGAGGGTGAGAGACTACATATAACAGTAGATTTATAATGTCAATATACCATAAAAAGGATCACAGTCAATTCTTTTCTAACTTCTAAGAATCTGCATTACTTATTTTTATTATGTTAATTTATGCTAATTAATTTTTATATTTGATTCATCCTCTAGTACTTTTCACTTTGTAAAGGCACAAAACAAATAAACTGGAATCACAAAATCACCCTCTTTCATATTTTATTTTTCTGTTCATCCTGAGGGCAAAATTTTTTGAAAGGTTGCCAGTATACCTTCTCTCCAATTACACACCCTGAAATAATTATTGCCCTCTCCTGGCTTTCTGTGGAATATATTCCATCTCATTATTCCACTATAATACATTCTATCATTTTCACAAATGACTTGCATGCTACTAAATCCAATAGACCTCTCTCTATGACTATTTTTTTCTGCTTTTTAACAATGTTAAATACACTGGATTTTTCCTTTTGTTTGGTACCTTTTCTTCACTTCTGGAACACATTACACATTCCAAGTGATTCTTCATTCTCACTGAACACTTCCTATAGTCCCATTTGTTTATCTTCTTCTTCTGGATTTCTTTATACTATAATAACATATTCATTTTAGCTCTCTTTCCATTTTGCACTCATTCCCTTAGGTATTTCAGTATAATTGAACATAAATACCACCATATGATAAAGACTTCCAAACTAATTAACTCATAAATGAAGTCATTGAATTGCAGATGCAAGTTAAAGGTGAAGTGGACTTCATAATACTTTTTCCTAATGGCACATTGATTCTATAAATTTTAGGTCTTTTTCTTGTTTTGCTTTTTTTGTTTTCACTTTCATCTCCTCATCTCACTTCCAGTCCTCAGGCTTGTAACTCATTGGCACTCTCTATGTGTTACATATGTTAATATAAAGTTTTTACTGAATGTTTACTTTAGAAACTTTCACCTACTTTATAGTGCTAAAATATTTGTTGCTTACTTTTAATTCAATTATTTTAAATGTATTTATGTTGATCTTTATACTTCACTTCTTGCTCCTGATTATTTTATAATGTCCTAGTATACAACCAGCACTATTTTGTTAGTCATTCCCTGGCTATTAACATCTAAGTTTTTTCAGCCCCTCTGTCACCACAAATATTACAATGATGAAAAGTTTTGCTCACATGCACATGTGCATGCACATGCAGGCTCTTGTGGAACTGAGAATATTTTATTCAGAATATACACAGGGAATGGGTTGATAGAGTCATAATCTCCACAAATAACCTTTACTAGAGCAGCCTTTAGACCAGTGGTCAACTTTCCAATACAGAAGTTGGCAGAAGACAATAAAATAACGATTTTGAAATACTAAAAAGGTACTTCCAATTTAGCATTGTAATTCAATAAAATACTTCAAAACAAAGGATAAATTAAATATCTACTTAAACAAAAGCTGAAATGAAATACTAAAGTATTTTATTCAGAATATAGAATAATGATATATTAATGAAAGCACAAAACTGTAAGAATTAACTTAACCACCAGAAAAATGGGATTAATTATGACAAAATATGTTCTCTTCAAAATAAAGAAAATAACATCACGTAAGTGTAAACATATGTAGAGCTAAAAAGTACAGCATTAATAACACAAAGAGCAGAAAGAGAGTTAATGGAGTAAAATCTTGTAAAATGTTTACATTGTTAAAGTGATAAATGTACTATATTGATAAACATTGATAGGTGCAGAATGTAGGTTGTAATATCTGTCTTAACATTTAGAACAAAACTAACATTGAAGAAAAATATGACAACAATATCAACAGATATTTTATTGGTCCAAAAATGGCAAGAGTGTTGGGAGCCATGCAGGCTGGCTTTAGGGAAGTAAAACTTGTTTTACTTCTGCATCTGAGGAATGTGACTGATATGGCCAGTTCCTTGGGAGACTCTAAAGAAAGAAGACTATCTGAGTACTTGGAAGAATTGCCTTGGGGAACTGACTCCCTCTCATTTACTCTGACCTTCAAGTTAACTGGTAGAGAGTCAAGGGTGTGTACTGCTTACTGAGGAAAGTGGCTAATCCAGCCAGTTCCTTGGGACACAAAAGAAAGATAATTGGA